>PVKE010001314.1:0-103545 GCA_004027555.1 Craseonycteris thonglongyai
TCTCTCTCTCTCTCTCTCTCTCTCTCTCTCTCTCTCTCTCTGTCTCTCTCTCTTTCTCTCTCCCTCCCTCCCTCCCTATTTTTCCTTT
Organism: Craseonycteris thonglongyai; assembly: GCA_004027555.1. NCBI lineage: Eukaryota > Metazoa > Chordata > Mammalia > Chiroptera > Craseonycteridae > Craseonycteris > Craseonycteris thonglongyai. The sequence goes on from PVKE010001314.1 coordinate 89, forward strand.
TTTCTATGAATGTATAAAATACTTTTATCATGGTAATAATAGTTAGCATGAGGTCTACCCTCAAACAAAATTTTAAGTGTACAATACACTCAATACACTAGTGCCAACCATAGGCACTGTAGGCACAGTAGATTTCCAGAACGTACTTATCTTACATTATCGAAACTGTATACACAGAGAACAGTAGCTGTCCATCTCCCACTTCATCCAGGTCTTGGCAAACAGCATCCCACTCCATGAGCTTGCCTATTTTAGATGTCTCCTGTCTGTGGAATCATGCAGTATTATTTGTTCTTCTCCGACTGGCTTATTTCACTTAGTATAATGTTTTCAAGGCCCACTCATGTTATCACAGATGGCAGGATATCCTACAGATTTTTTAATCTTTATTAAATTATTTGGGGTGATGTTGGTAGGTAAAATTAAATAGGTTTCAAGTGTACATTTCTATAAGGCATCATTTATCTAGTGCATTGTGTGCTCACCACCCAGAGTTAGTTCTTCCATCACCATAGATAGAACCCCACTTTACCCTCTTCTACCTCCATCCTTCCCCCCTTACCTTCTGGTACCCACTGAACTGTTATCTGTGCCTATGAGTTTTGCTTTGTTTGTAGTTTCAGGTGTACAAAATCACGCTTTTTTAAATCAAAGTTTTCCCAAAGTGGTTTTCTCTCCTGTCTCTACTTTCTTACCTTCTGTCATTTCTCACTCCACACCATCTGCCCGCGCCCCTCAATTCTAAGTGCTCTAGTTCCAGTCAACAAGGCCTTGTCTCTGTCAGACACCTGGCTGTCCCGTGTCTCCTGCTCTCCCCCTCTGTAGAGCATTTGCCCCTGTCAGCCAAGTTGTGCCCCTAAAAAAAATCCCTTGGCCTCTGCCACTATTTCAAACTGTGGTTCTCAGCCTTCGTTTCTGATTGGTCTCTCTCTTGTGGTCAGGTAGTTTTTCTACCACTGTCCCTAAATGCAGGGCTTCTCCAGGAGTCTCAGGCAGGCACACAGCCCTGGGAACCTTTACTGTAGTCATCAGCACTTTGAATTGTTGTTATATATGCAAATATGGCATTTTCTCTAATAGGATAGAGAAGCTTTAGGCACAGAGAACAGGCCTTACTGAACTCTGGATTCTTTGCAGATCCTTTTCATGTAGGAAGTGCTACAAGGAAAATAGATTTCCATAGCTGGACCTGCCCAATGTCCTCAGTCAGCTGGGAGAACATAGAACAGTGGTTTCCCAGCAAGGCTGATTTGCCCCTCCGGGGAAAATTGGCAACATCTGGAGACACTGTCCATTTCCACAACTCGGGAGGGCATGCTGTTGGCTACTGGTGGTGAGAGGCCATGGAGACTGCTAAACGTCCCACAGGTATAGAACAACCCTCATGCAAAAATAGACAAATAAATGAATAAATGAATAAATAATTCCCTGGTCCAAATGTCAAGAGGGCCGAGGCTGAGAGACCGTGGGTTGCAGTGACTGTCTTCCTGCAGAGCCCATCACAGCTCACTGGCTAATGGAAAGAAGAATTGGGCTTTGGTGAACTTGCTCTTGGAGGCTATAAGCACAATTGCGTTTTGTCAATCTCTAGTCACACGTGCTTAAGCACCCAATAATCAATGTCATGAGATTTGCTGTTCTCATCTACTTACCTCCACCTGACAATAGGAGGACCCTCTTAGCTCCCTATAAGGCCTTTGTTCTGACCCGCAGCCTTCAGTGAGGTCGCAGCCTTCAGTGAGGTCACAGCAGAGGTCCTTATTGTCAACTCCTGGATGCGGCTCTAATGTGCAGTGAAAAAGCCACGGCATCAGGACGATCTGTTTGTAGGTCTCAGGAAGTCTCATCTCTTAACAAGCATTGCCAGTCTTCAAAGCTTACTCATCATGTTTGCTAATCACTAGTTTAGGGAAACTGCAAGTTAGTGACTAGAAGCCAAGAAACCCAAGGTTGAATGACAGTTGTGCTCCTGATCAATTGAGTGACTCTGAGTCTTTACTAATCCTCATTCAGTTTCTGGCCTGTAAAGTGAGGAGACTAATAAAATACACCTCAAAGAGCCATGGGAACTGAATGAGATAGTGCAAGCAAAATGCTGAGCAAAATGCCTAGCAGCTGGTAATCAGTTGGCAAATATTACATGAGGTGGTATTAGTGAAACAACTTTAGATTCTATACAGTTAAAAAAAAGAGACAGGAACCAGGAGCCCCATTTAATATTAGGAGAATTATGGATTATCATCTAACACGTAATTTACTTTCTATAGGTACTCCATTAATCTTTCTCATGTTGAATTGAAACAAACTGATTTCAGTAGAGTATATATTTATCCCATCATTTGTGACTGAGCAATAATTCAAATCGAACAATACAGTGTTTGAAAGGAATAATTGAAGGGGCTTTAATGCAGTGAGGAAAGACGGGAGCATCCAGTTGTAGAATATATGATGTATTGCTGTGAGGCAAGTCTTGGGTAGCCTCTATTTTTACATTAGCTGTGTCTCAGGGGTCCAAAGTGTCTTGCTAATCTGATGTCTCTCTGCAACATCCTGGTATTATCATTGCAATTGTTTGAAACCTGAGTAAACTGAACTGCAGGAAAATTGAGTGAGTTGCTCAAGGTCACACAGAAGTGATGCCCAGAATAGAACTGACGTCTGCTCACTTCCCGCTCAACCACGACCCTTCCCAACACACTTCACTTGAAGCAGTCTAGTGAGGGTGTCTAATGGCTTTGATAGTCCTGAACCATTAATATTTTCTTCTGAGTAACACTCTTGGCAAACTTGCTTATTTTCCAGAGTGAGAGATATTTTTGAAAAATAGAGTCTCTGAATTGTATGAATGTCAGGCTAAAAGAATAATCAGTCCGAGAGCGGTAAATGAATTTTAACCTAAAAATGTGGCTCGGGAGATAGCAATTGAGGGAGGTTTTATGCCAATATCAAGAGTCTTGAAAGATTGAAAGATTGAATGAACAATATTGAATATCGAGTAAGATTTTTGCAAAGGTTGGAAAGCCTAGATTCAGAATGAGCGCTGAGCTTGGATTGCTGCCAGGAAGTGCAGGACCCCTTGGCCCTCTGCCCTGACCTCCTGGTTCTGGGCATTGGCTTGTATCTCAGGCTGCAGCCTATTCATTTCCTCCAGCCCACTCAATGGCTTTCTAATAGCTGAGCTACCTGCCCTGAGCCACTTGCAAACCACAAAGATACACTTTCACTATTTATTTTCTGACATGAGACAAAGAAGAGCAAGGTCAGTTGGTCCTTTCAATGATTGTTCTTAAAAACTTTCACTGAAGTCCTTTGAACTTTTGAAAACCAATGTCCAATAATGATACAGCCACGTTAGCAACTTTGGTTGCTCGGGATTTCATATTTTTTAATAACTTTATTTACCTATCTATTTATTTCAGATATATTACTGCATCAATTATTTAATGGGTATGTTTTTTATATCTGTCAAATATAGTGTCATGTGCTTCATGCTCACTCAATTAATGTTGTAAATGGTAAAGAAAGTGCATATAAAGATAATACACGATCCCTTTATAATCGGGGGCCTGCTCTTCCTGCCAGGTAGAACCCTCCTCTCACAAGAATAAGCATATAGTGATCATTTGGTAATGAGAAATGTTTCACTGGTATGATGGCACAGGTCCACTTACAGTGTACTGCACTTTGGACTAGCCACGTTTTCAGTGCTCTAGCCCTGAGCACCATATTGGACAGTGCAGGTAGGTGTCTATGTTAAGGTGACCAGATGTCCCGCTTTTGGTGGGACAGTCTCGATTTTTAACAATTTGTCCTGTGTTCCCCGGCGTTTAAAAAAAATCCCGATATTTGGAAAGAATGCACGACAAGCTAGGGAACGGCAGGAGATAGACCCAATTTTTAATCAAGAACCCCCCCCCCCCCCCCGTCAATAGTGTCCCACTTTACCAATATTAAAATCTGGTCACCTTAGTCTATGTTCATGGATAAAAGGTCATCTTAGTAGCTACTCTTACAAGACTGTTGTGCTTTAGAACCATGATGGGCAGATGAGTACAGACCAGAGATCTATAACCATGAAGTAAATGCTGCTGGCTATACTTTGTGGACACAGAGGGTAGTGAGAGCACCAATGAACAGCAAAAGAGCCACAGGCCCACCCTGAACCACACGCTGACTGAGCATTTCGCTTTGGTTTCTTCTTGGTGTGTGGGGATAAGGTTCATCGCATAAGTCTTGGTCAGTTGGTGTAGGGGGAAAAGAGTGCAAGAGAGAATTTGATTTTATAACAAATTAAAGCAAGAGAGACTTTAGCCAAGAATTTGAAGAGCAAGAGAACTCTAAAATCCTCCGTCCTGGAAGCCTAGGAAGTGGATCAAATGAGTAACACTCACTGAGTTGTGTGTCCACCTTTCCTTCCCACTATACTGTGAGCGCCTGAGGGGAGGGATTAGGATTCACTCACTTACAATCGTTCCTAAGCCTTAGGCAGTGTCACAGTTGGGGCAAGCTGGCTAAGCATGGTCTTTTCCTAGCACCCAGAAAAGGATTCAGTGTAAAATTTGTGTATTAAAAATAGGTAAATAAATAAAAAGTTGGTTGAAGCACTGGCCCCAGAGACCTGAGCACACTCACTCTCCAGCTGCAGCTTTTTCCTTACAAAATGGACATAACTACAGGCTTACTCTGCTCCTGTCTCAAGTAAGTCTCTGTAGATGTCATTCTCATTATCTACCTTCCAAAGTCATTGGTAAGAAAAATGATAGAAACCAAAAAGTGTGACATTTGCCCAGTGTTTTAGAGCAGATTGAAGGCTTTTGTGTGCATGTCTCTATTAATCCTCCATATTTTACTGAGTCAGACAGGGTAAGACACTTGGGTCAGTCAAGGGATTAAGTCATGGAGTGGGAAACTGGACCTAAGAGGCCCTACTTCAAATCCAACTCCTTCCATCTTCTTTTCCCTGCATCATGGCTGCCTCCAAATGTAGGGCCACGTTATGCTCACAATAAAATGCTCTAAAATCTAGACAAACACACAGTATATTTATTACATTGTTTATGAAAAGGGGCTCAGGGAGCCAACTAAGAAAAATGCTATTAATATCATTAACTGAAACTGCATTTAGCTTATCTTTACATATGTCAGATATAAGCATGGACCCATCAGAACACCCAGAGTGGTTCTGAGTGAAGTTTTCATTACCTATGTTGTACCATGATGGTTTGTCTTCCAGAATAAAATGATTTCTTTGGAAGCAGGAGAGGATTGAGTTTTTAAATCTGACCCAGTCTTCAAATTGCTGTGTTTTACTGTATGAGTCTAACTGGACGTTTTCTTAGCAGGATCTGCTGTTCCTGGAGCAAGTAGATTTTGCACAATTTATTCACTGAAGCAACAAGGGAACATAGGCCAGACCACACGGCTGGCTCAGAAAACCATGTAAATGCATTTTTGTTCAGTAAACAATCGAAGAGGGAAAATAATTTCTGCCCGTGCCAATGGAAAGTGGGAAAGGACAAACATTTGCTCTTGCCAAATTCAGTCTGAATTAGTTATTACGGCAACAGATCAGGGTATGCTAATAATACTGTGAGAAGCAGCAAAGTTCTGACACCTTATCAAGAAATACTTTGTAAATAAAGGTAAATTATCACCCACAACCATTGCAAGAGGTGGACATGGACCATCATTATTTCTCCTAGGTTCTACATTTTTGGAAAAACAAAATCCTAACACTTCTCAACACACTACTGAGAAAGATGAGTAGGTTTGAAGCCCAAAGACCTGATTACTTTGTAGGTGAGTCATCTTTCTCAAATCATTGAAATGCTCTGAGTTCCCCTCCCCCCATTATTGAGCAGACTAATATCTACTTCATGGGGTTGTGATGGAAACTAAGTGAACTAATGGAAGTGAAATATCTTGGTGCAGTGACTGATCCAGTGTAGAAACACACACAGGAAATTGATCCTCAGTGGGAACATACAATCATAAATACCATTTTTTATTTCAATATTGAAAAAATAGATATTTAACACTTAGTAATCTGATATTATAGCTGCTCCAACACTGGACTTGAAGTGATTGAAGAGTAATATACCACTTGTTTATTTATCGTTTCACTATCATAGTCATTAAACAAAGATTTGATTTATGGCCTGAAGATATACTCATGAACAAGGTAGACAATAAATCTATCATCCACAGTCTACAACCTATAGGCTACCATTTGGGAGGAGAGGGTGGTAAACGTTATACAGGAAGGGCCTTGGATTCCCAGTGTGAGAGAAATTATTTCAGTGTCCACTGTGAACAGCAAAGGATGTTCGCAAAAGGGTAAAGGTACCCACTCCTATCCCCCCAGCTCCGTCCACCCACTTCCAGGCTGTGACATAGAAGGAGCTGCAGTGTCTGACACCATCCCATTCTGGTGAGCTGCTACTGTATGTGACATTAAGGAGAAGCAAGAGTTCATTGAGAGTCAAATTATAAAAGCTCCACATTTTGAAAAAAGATTTATTTTATTGTTTTTGACAGAGAGAGAGAGAGAGACAGAGACAGAAAGAAGGGGGAGGGCCCAGAGCAGTCTCCATAATTGTATGTCATCAGTTTTGGACATGGTTTCATTCCACACAGGTGGATGGGGGCCACACAGGGCAGGAACCAGGCTGGGGACCTCCTACATGGGAGGCATGTCCCCTTGAGCTGGGGGCCAAACTGAGAATCCTCCCACATGGGAAGCTCGCCCTGGCAAGAACCGAACTGGGGCCACACCCCAGTTATGCATATATAGGTTCACACGGGCTGGGGCCAGGACCTGGACTTGATCCTCAGACCCTGGGGCTACAAAGTAAGAGCTTAACCCACTGAACCATCCCAGTTTCCCCAAAGCTCCCATTTTAACAGTGTACTTCAAGCAAATTCAAAAGCAAAACCTAAGCTCTCACTTGTATTAATAATAAAAACTCTATAGCAGAAAGCCAATGTCCCAGAACACAGTGACTAAGACAAACTCCAGGTGAAGATGGAGTTTTAAATAAATGGAGCTGGGAGAATTGGGTAGCCATTTGGAAAAAGATAAAATTGGATTCATATCTCATACCATACACAAGAGTAAGTTCTAAATGAATTAAGAATATAATATTTAAAAAATGGAAGCATACTTATACCAAATGGACGAATTCCTCTTTAACTGAAGAGTAGGGAAAGACTTTCTAACTATGACTCAGACGCCAGAGGCAATGAAGAAAAGACTGGTAAAGGTGACTACAAAATAATTGTAGTGGAAGCCGGGATGGTTCAGCTGGTTAAGCACTCGCTTTGAGGCCCTGGGGCCAGAGCATCGAATCCTGGCCCTGGCTGGTGCAGACCCATATGCTGAACTGGGGTGTGGCCCCTAGTTCAGTTCTCATTGGGCTGAGCTCCATGTGGGAGGCCCCCAGCCCGGTTCCTATCCTGCGCAGCCCATGCCCACCTGTGGAAGGAAACTATGTTGAAAACCAATGATGTTCAGCTATGGAGACTGCTCTGGGCCCTCCCCCTTCTCTCTCTTTCTCTCTCTCTGTCAAAAACAATAAAAATAAATCTTTAAAATATTAAAATAAATTGTATAAATGCACAGCATAAAACATCATAAAGAAAATAAAAAACAACTAAAAACCAGAGAAAAAACATTTGTAATGTGTACCATTGACTGAGGTTTAAGATTCCTAATATATAACAAATTTTTGAAAATTCAGGGACAAAGGACAAAAAAATGATGTAAAAATAGGAAAATATATGAACAAACAATTTACAAAACATATAAAAATTGCCCTCAAACAATAAATGTTCAAATTAACTCATAATTAAAAATAAACAAACTACAACCACACTGTGGTTATAACATCTCTCAGATTGACAACAGTTTAAAAGGAGGAATACAAATGGTACCAGAACAGACCGGCCATCCATGTACAGAAAGAAAAAAATGAATCTAGATGCAGACACTACACCCTTCACAAGAATTAACTCAAAATAGATCATAAACGTAAATGTCAAATGCAAAACAATAAAACTCCTAGGCGATAACATAGGGAAAAATCTACATAACCTTGGCTATGATGAGGACTTTTTAGCTACAATGCCAAAGACATGATCCGTGAAATAAATGGTTGATAAGCTAGACGCTGTTAAAATTTTTAAAAGTCTACTCTGTGAAGGATTGTCAAGAGAATGAGAACACAAGCTGGAGACTGGGAGGAAATATTTACAAAAGGCATATCTGAAGGGCTGTTATTCAAAAAATTCAAAGAACTCTTAAATAAGAAAACAGCCCAATTTAAAAATGGACAAAAGACCTGAACCAGTATCTCATTAAAGAAGATAGAGAGATGGCAAATAAGCATATAAAAAGATGCTCTACAGCCTATGTGATTAGGGAACTGTAAATTAAAACAGTGAGATATCAGTATGCAGTTATTAAAATAGCCAAAATATAAAGCACTGATGACACCAAATGATGGCAAATGACGATGAGAAGGAATAAGAACTCCCATTCATTACTGGTGGAAATGTGAAATTGTACAGCCACTTTGGAAGACAGCTTGGCAGTGTTTTTGCAAAACTAAACATAGTCTTACCATGTAATCCAACACATTCCATGATATTTACCCAAAGAAAATGACAACTTATGTCCACACAACAACCTAGGCACAGATGTTTATAGCAGCTTCATTCGTAATTGCCAAAACTGTGAAAAAACAAAGATGTCCGTCAGCAGGTGAACAGATACACTGCAGTACAACCAAACTATAGAATGTTATTCAGTGCTAAAAAAAAGTGAGCCATTAAGCCATGAAAAGACATGGAAGAACGTTAAATGTGCATTACTAAGTGAAAGAAGCCAGTCTGAAAAGGCTACATACTATATGATTCCAACTCTGTGACATTCTGGAAAAGGCAGAATGTATAGAAAGTAGAAAGATTAGTGGTTGCCAGTGGTTAGGGAAAAGGGAGGGATGAGTAGGCAGAGCATGGAGAATTTATAGGGCAGTGGAACTATTCTGTATAATACAACAATGGTGAATACATGCCATACACATTTGTCAAAACCCATAAAAAGTGTAAGACCACGGCTGACCCCTAATGGAAACTATGGACTTGAAGTGATTATAACATGTAAGTTCATCAGTTGTAGCAAATGTCCCACTCTGGTGGAGATGTTGATAGTGAGGGAGGCTGTGCATGAGTGAGGCAAGGGGTACATGGGAACTCTACTTTCTACTCAGTTTTTCTGTGAACCTAAAACTACTCTAAAAACATCTATTAAAGAAACAGTAGTGTAACACATCTTGTCAGCAAACATGTGAGATTATACATTCTCTTCAAACATTACCGGCAGACATGCAAATCAATAATATCACTTCTGGACAGGAACTTGGCAAGACCCCGCAAAACTACTCACGCACCTCTCTTTTGACTCTGAAATTTCACTCATAACCATCTACAGCATGGAATGCATATATGCACATGGTTATTCACTGCAGCATTATTTGTTATTACAAAATATTAGAAATGACTGAAATACTCTTATATAGAATGATTATTGATAAACTATGGTACATCCACACAATGGAATAATATGTTGCTATATCAAAAAACAAAGAAAGGTCTCTTTTAACTACTATGATGTAATTTTTGAACTATAATGTTAAGTGAAAAAAATTATATCTATAGTAAGCTATCCTTTATACAAGGAAGAAGAGATATAAGAAAACACATGTAACATTTGCACAAGATAAACAGGAAAGATAAACCAAAACTTCAGGAAATGGGTTACACGCAAAGGGCAGACAGAGAAAGGTTGGGAGGAAGCACAAAATTTAAACAGATAGTGGGAATGAGGAGAGAAGTCCACCTCTGTGAGTATACCTGCTGGTATATTTCTAACTCTTAGAATTGTATGACTATTTCACAAGCCCCCAAAATAAATCATAAAAAACAACCAGAAGGCAGGGGAACCCAAAGTGGAATAGAAACAATACCAAATGGACATAATTGAATTGCAACAGATAACAAAACCAAACTCGAGGGGTTGGGGAAGCAAAGAACTAACCTAAATAACTTTGGAAAAATGAAAGGATGGCATACTTGGTAAAGCGAAAGACAGTAAGAGCTCTACATGAGTACTGTGCTTTAGTTAGTAAATTTGTTTCTCACTGGAGTGTGGGTTAGCAACTCAGAAGCTGCTCTGTGCGTGATAGGATGGTATCAGGATTATACATTGTGTATGATGAGAGCCAGATTTCTTGCAGCCATGTTTTCAGAGGCGTTGAGAACATGGTGTCTCTCTGTACTGTTTTTGTAATGTTCTGTGAATCAATCATTATTTCTAAAAAATTAAAAAGAATGTCAAAGGCATTCTAAAGACAAGGTTGAGATGTTTATTCTGATTAGTCGAAGGGGTTCCAAAGCGTTTATAACAAATCATCACACTTGCTTTTGTAGGGACCTGTGTTTGTGTGAGTATACATATATATATATGCATATGCATGAGCACATGTAAATAGAAAGGTGATCATTTCACAAGTTATTTTTCCTGCAGTTTCTTATTTTTCTACCATAAACGTACATTATCTTAATAGAAAAAAAGAGGCCATTTTTAAAGATTAGTTGGCCATAAAAATTAAAAGCATGGAATCTTACTGTTTATGACACAAAAATGGACCCAGAGGGTATTATGCTGAGTGAAATAAATCAGACAGAGAAAGACAAATACCAGATGATCTCATTTATATGTGGAATCTAAAGAACAAATGAACAAACAAAACAGAAACAAACTTATAAATACAGAAAACAAACTGATGGTTGCCAGATGCAAGGTAGCTTAAAATTTTATTTCATAAAAGTTAAAATGGGTGAAAAGGGGGAAGGAATATAAAAAGTACAAATTGGTAATTACAAAATAGTCACTGGAATATAAAGTACAGCATGGAAGATATGAGGGCTGTCTGCAAAAAAATCCAGCCATTATCCCCATAACAAGAACAGTTTCATGGCTGGATACTTTATGGACAGCCCTCATATAGTCAATAATTCTCGTATTGTTAAAAAACAAAAACAAAAGCGGAATGTCAGAGAAAATTTTAGGAATTACTTATTCAACTTAAACAATTTACAGACGTGGAAGCCAGGGACTAGAGGGATCAACTGTCTTGGCCCACGTGACCCCATGGCAGGGTCAGGACCACCGCCTCTACAGGGGCGCTGTCCCTTGGGCCGGTGACATCCTTGTCTCACGTAGGACTCTAATACCTTTCTCCTCCCAGAGGCCGTGTTTCTAGAGGAAATGTGAATGACAGGGCCAAAGAAACACTCTCAAAATGGATAGTGGGGATATATTTAATATTTAAGAAAGAAATTAGATTGTTGAGAAAAAACTAAGTTGGCCACCAGAAGTATCCAAACAGACTCTTTCTGCCATGAAAATCCAACAGGATTGTTCAAAATGCCATTTCTCTGTTGATGGACATTCTTTCCATATAAAGCAAAGAGTAATTGTAAGTGACACAGAAATGCATGTCTTTTAAAAGTTTCCAGTCTACTTCTATTTACATAGGGCTATTTTTCCCCCTAAAACAAAAGTTCCAAAATAATCTTAAATATCAATTTCTAAAATGAAATACAAATAAAAGGCTATTCGTCTACTGAAATTCTTTAAATTAGAGATCTTGGTTATTCCTTGAATGCAACAACAAAGAATTTTTGAAATAAAGAAAAATTCTCTAACCACTTGAAAACCCCAGTTGTCTTTAGAAATGGCTAAGACTATTACCATTACAAGATACAAATCTGATTGAAAAGGGGTCATTTTTAAAATAGCTATTTTTAATGTCTGAAGAAAAAATTTTAGAAAAGCTAAAACGAGTAGCTAATTTTCTGAAGAAGTGTTGTAGCTTTCAGATTCCATTTATTAATATGTGAATTCAACAAAGACCCATGCAACACCTGCTGGGACTGGCCCTGTGCCTGTCTGGTTCAGAGCACACATCAATAAGTAGTACCAACAGGCCGAAGTGTAAGAAGTTCTTATAGATCCAGCCCTAGGGATTGGGAAAATAGGTTTCTTCCCTGTTGAAAGGGGGATTGTGGTGGATACCAGAAGGCTTCTTGCCCGACCTTATTCTTTGCCCAGAGGGAAGGGTACTAGTATTGGGTAAAGATCCCCGCACCAAGTACTGAAGAGGCTTTCTAGTCTCCATTGTATTTATTTATTTATTTATTTATTTTTGGCTCCTATGTTGAAAATGAGTTGCCCATAGGGCTGCCGGGATAGCTCGGCAGGCTGAGCACTTGCCTTGCAACCTTGAGATCTGGGGATCGAATCCTGGCCTTGGCCCATGCAAAGCCACATGCTGAATTATGGTGCAACTGGTAACTTCCAAGATGGCAGCGAAGAATCTCATCTCCCATGTGGGAGGCCCCCAGTTCAGTTCCACCCTGCACAGCCCACAGCCCCTCACCTGTGTGGAATGAAACTATGTAAAAACTGATGAGGTACATCTATAGAGACCGCTCTGGGCTCTTCATCTTGTCTTTGTCATCTCTCTCTCTTTCTTACCTTCTCTCAAAACAACAAAATAGATCTTAAAAAGAAAGAAAGAAAGTAAACTAGTTGCACATACACATGTGGGCTTATTTCTGGGCTCTCAATTCTGTTCCATTGGCCTGCGTGCCTGGTTTGTCTGGTTTTTTTGTTGTTGTTTTTTTGTTTTTGGTGTGTTGGGTTTTTTTGCCAATACCATGCTGTTCTCATTATTGTAGCCTTGTAGTATATTTTGAAGTCTGGGAGTATGATGCCTCCAGCTTTGTTCTTTTTTCTTAGGATTGTTTTAGCTACTTGGGGTCTTTTGTGGTTCCACATAGATATTATAGAATTGTACAGTTGAAACTTATACAATCTTATTAACCAATGTCACCTCAACGAATTTTAGGAGAAAAGATCCGAGCACTTCACAGATAGCACTTTGTCATTATCATGACCACCCTCTAGGGTAGGCCATTTTTCCATTTTACAGGACTGCAAACTAGTTCAGAAGCTCACCTAACTAAATAGAATTAGACGGAGGGGAGGTAAATGTAGACATTTGAAGAAGAACAAGAGGTATCTAGCTTGAGCCTGTATGTCATGGGTCCTTCATTCTCATTGTCATGCTGAAGAATAAAAAATGAGTGAGTGAATGAATGGATGGAAGGACCCAGGAATTCTCATCCCACAGCCAGGCCTTGCCCATGCATGGGTGAGCTTTGTGCTCTGCTCTAGAGAATCAATCGTTGTCCCTTTTGGTTCTGGGAAGAGGCCTTTCATGGAGGTGTTAAGCATGAAGAATTAGAAAGAAAGGATCTGGTTGCTGCAGCCCCTGATGAAGTGGAAAAGGCGGCAGAGAACTGGAGGTGCAGATTCCGTTTATTTCCACTCACTGCCTTTGTGATTATGGTTGAGTAGTTAACATCTTGAACCTCAAAGCCTCACCTGTAAAATAAAAATAATAAATGCACCTCGTAGTATAGATGTGAGAAGAAACAGAAAAAAGCATAGTCAATGCAAACTGCCTGGGGAATCGTGGGCAGCTGGTGAACAGTACCTCCATTCACAAGGCCCCCACCCCAGCTGAGAGCAGAACACGCAGAAACACGGACTCGGCTTTGGGGTGCCTGACCTGAAACGTGCCCTGCGGGTGGTGGGGTGCTATGGAGGAAAGAGGCTGAGGGAGTCGGAAGTGGGTGGGCAGGGCCCACATGGTCAGGATTTTTGAACAATGGCACAAATATGATCGAATCTTGTCGTCCTCCTTGGAAGGCTTTCAAAAGTCAAGCTGAATCGAATCTAACAAGGTTTCACCCAGAAAGAGCAGATGGTCTTGATGGTTTTTCAAGGCCCCTTCTTGCCCACAGATTCCGTGATAGAATGTTTGAAATAGCCATCCTTTATTTTTTGTTCCAACGCTTTCTTTTGTCAAGTCAGAGCGTGCCACCGACTGCTTTCGTTCCAGGGCTTCTCAGTGGGATTTATTTACGGAATAACCACATGACAGCCAGAAATGCCTTCGGACTGGGAGGGACCTGGCCATCTGTTCCTCTGATAACGTGCTTTGAGAGATTTCTCTGGGATTCGGGTACTTCACAAAACATTGCTGCAGCATCATCCAATCTGTGTATTTATAGGAAGGCGAATGTGTGTACGTTACATATTTGGACTTGTTTCTTTCAGCGGGAGAAATATAGCTCCTGCCATATGTTTGCCGCCTAGATAATTACCTCCCGGCTCCATACATCCAATTTTAAATATTTCACCGTTCATAGAGCAGCAGGTGAGAATCTTTCCCTGGAGTCTAGCTACACTTAAAGCCATCATCCTGCAACAGGAGCCCTCTGTGGGATGGTCATTAATTAGATAATTACTAACTTTCAAGCTGATCCACTAAATAAACGTTCCCCATCTCGTGCTGTGTCCTGGAGCTAGGAGAGAAGGCCGTGGTTCCCCGTGCGGTGCTGAGGCAGGCAGCTTCACGCTCCCTGCAGCCCCCCGGGCCCCCTCCCTGCGCCTCTTGTGTAAGTAAAGGCGTTGTTGCTAGTCCTGAGCATCAGTAGCTGTGCTGACAGCTCAGGCCTATGCTGGCTACACTGCGCCACGCGCCTTAGCTGCATTACCAGCTTCTTCTCACCACGGGTCGGATGGGGCTCCTACTATTCCCAACTCACAAGAGAGGAAACTGAGGCGTAGCGCCTGGGAGGAGCTCGTACAAGACAGAGCTGGCTCTTATGCCCACATCTGTCGCTCTCAAGGGGATGCCATTTTGTTAAATACTTTCAACCCTCGTGGATCCAACCGATAACTACTGACTGTCTTCCAAGCATCGGGGCAAAAACCAAAATGTTGTTTGGACTCTGAGAAGAAAACCGTCCACTGAGAGAGCAGAGTCCCTTATTTCATGGGACTAGAGGAGGACAGACAGTAGCACATAAGAAAACCCCAGGCCATCGTAAAGGCTGTGATGGTGGCAATACGGGACGGGACACAGAGAGCCTGCGGCCGCTTTGCTTTAGGTTGGGTGGAAAGTGCTGAGACTGGAATGAGAAGAGGCTGAGGCCAGGCAGGGCAAACGCAGGATTCTGTGCAGGAGGGGATCTGGGTGGGATCATGAGTCCCAGAGGTGGACAGGACGTGTCTTGTGGGCTCTTGTAGACCAAGGTAGGGCTATGGACATTTATTAAGGTGTTTGAGTGACCCCTTGTGGGGCAAGGGGTGTTTGAGTGGTGTATTTTCAGGGTTCAGAATGGATGGTGGGGAGGGGTGGAATTGGCGAGAACAGAAGCAGGAAGACCCATTAAGATGCTTCCCTGGCAACATCAGGCTTCTGAGGGGAGTGTTACCTCTGCCCAGCGTGGCGAGTGGCCAGCCAGGGCACAGAGTATGCATCCCACTGGAGTTCTATCTAGAAAGACGAACAAGATCTCACCAAGCAGGGAAAGGAAGGAGGATATTCTAGTCACAGGGAGCAGTGATTGCAAATGTGCAGAGGTTTCGAAATGCGGAGCACGTTGAGGAAAAAGTGAACATTTATCTCTAGACTATGGTGGGACTGGAATTGTAGGGAATGAACTATGAGAAACCTTGAGCAAGTGCAACCCCTCTCCTATGGTGACCCCACCATGAGGACGGGCAAAAGGCGCCCCTTCCTCCAGGGGGACAGAGCCCCACGCCTGGGCCCATGGGAGGGAGCACGGCAAGTGATCCCCTCTGGTCCTCTCTGCGGCCATGGGCCTGTGCTGCCTGCCTCCAGACCAGGGTGCAGCCTCAGCTAGTCACCCTCCCCCGCCCCTCCCCCCGCCGCCTCACAGCATTCATTCTGGGCACCTCCTCACGCTGTGCTGGACCCACTGCACACATGTACCCCACCGGGAGATGGTGGCGCAGGGCCAGGGCTGCTACGGGGATTGTCGTCTTGGAGGCTCCATCCCAGACGTTGATCATAGGTCCTCGCTCCTCCACCTGCGGCTCAAGGAGCGTCCCTTGGGAGTATGCTAGAAATGTGGAGTGTCAAGTTCTGCACTTTTTAAAAGAAGATTTATTTTATTGTTTTGATAGAGACAGAGATGGAGAGAGACAGGGACAGAGAGAAGGAGGAGGGCCCAGAGCGGTCTCCATAGTTGTGCACATCCGTTTTCGACATGGTTTCATTCCACACAGGTGGGCAGGGGACGCGCAGGGTGGGAACTGGGCTGGGGCCTCCTGCATGGGAAGCACACCCCTGTGAGCTGGGAACTGAACCAGAGGCCCTCCCACATGGGCAGCTGGCCCTGGCAAGGACCTAACTTGGGACACACCCCAGTTTAGCATGTGGGTCTACATGGGCCAGGGCCAGGATTTGATCCTCAGTCCCTAAGGCTGCAAAGCGAGTGTTTAACCTGCTGAGCCATCCCGGCTTCCCCAAGCTCTGCATTTTACCAAGACTCCCAGGTGAGCTGTGTGCACATGTGAACCTGGCACCACGGGTCTAGACAACCACGTCACTGCCAGTCATGCCTGAAGAGCCCAGGAAGGGCCTGGGACTACCGAAGCCCCTGCATGCAGTCAGCTCGGGCCTGGGCTGGACAGTGCCGGGGCGGGCCCCTGGGGCGGGCACTCTGTCTTTTGATTTTCCTTTCCAGCTCTGCTCCAGACACGGAGTTGCAGGCAGAGAAGTATCCTCAGGGCCCTGCCCTCTCTCGTGTGCCTCTGTCTACCTGTGAAGATACCTCTTTATGTGGACGCAAAGCCAAGTTTGAAAGGTTCTACTATTAAATAAATAAATTCCCCTGAAATAAAAATATGAGTGTCCCTTGGTTACCACCAGAGGAACTTAAAGGGCACTGAAGAGTGGGATTTATGAAGGAAGAGAGCAGCTGTCTAAATCTGTGGCTGATAGGAATGAGCTATTCGTATGAAGTCTAGGCCCGTGGTGCATTTGGACCATTTACTTTGATTAGGCTGCATTATTGTACAGGTGGAAGGCCCACTGATTGCACTGTGGTTTTCATAACACTTGCCATCCTTTACCACACTATATAATTTCTTAATTCTTGGCTCTGAATATTTACAGTGTGACCGCAGTCGCAAGTGGACTTCAGTTTAAGGTGTTGGGTCCGAAAGAGGAAAATCAAAAACATCTGAAATATTAAATTATTACTCAGTATATGTGAAGTGTGTCTTTGAAGCTTATGGAACTTTTTTTTTTTTTTTTTTTAATTTTAATGCTGGATGGTATGCCACTCTGTCTTGAATCTCTGCAAGAAAAAAATCAATTAGCATTGTCGAGCTGGTAATTCAACACTATATTCTGCAACAAGGGGGAATGACAGAGAAAGAGCAATTTAGGCTGATAGCTACATCAGCCGCAGTATAGTTGATTAAAAATTTAACAGTTTTTTTGATGAATGTCCTAGCTCAGATTTGGAAAACACTGACGGATTTAATTTTCCACTGACTAAATAATCATTTTATAAGCCATGTATAATTCATGTAATGGCAATTGTTAAAAATGACTGCTACTAAACAGTTAACACTCTCTAGCAAGCAGAAACTTGTAAAGGATTGTTTTTGGAATTAGCCAGCACCCATTAACTAGAATGGGTTTTTGCCTTCTGAATCTTTAAAATGAAATGAGTTCAACTTATTAGTGTAAGTAACAACCCACCTCATCCCCTGGCCATAAAAACCAAAAATCAGTGATGTGAAAAGAATGGCATTTATTTAGTTCTCAGCCTGCTTATCAGCCAGATAACACTGAATATGATCTTCAGCTTTCTCAACTTCCTTCTTCTTATCAGAAAAATGGCAGTAATAGTGTCAAGTAAACAGAGTTATAGGAGGAAGTATGCGAAATGAGGTTTAGAAAAACACACTTTAATGGTATTTTTCACAGAAATAGGTAAAACAACCCTAAAATTTAATGGAACCACTAAAGACCCTGAATAGCCAAAGAAATTTTGAGCAAGAAGAACAAAGTGGAAAGCCTCACAATTTCTGATTTCAAAATGTATTACAAAGCTACAGTAATCCAAACAGCATGGTACTGGGCAGAATAGAGCCTAGAAATAAACCCGCACACACACGATCAACTCAACTGATCTTCAACAAGGTGTTAAGAATACACAATACACAATTTACTTTGTTAGATATATCAATTCATACACCTGTTAGACTATAAGGGAGTTTCTTAATTATTAAAGTTTAAGTCTTCTATTTCCTATCTGGAGAGAAGTGTGGGTTCTAGTCTATCTGGATCCAAAAAACTGATACAACCAGACAGTTCAAGTTTGTACTCAAAAACCAATTAGCATAGAGTTCCCCTATTCTTACCCTGCACCCCAGAGTATAAAGAAAAAGACACTTAAGCAACTCATGGGGGGTCAGATGACAAAATGGAATTGATCAGTTGGAATTTTTATCTATCACATCATCATTCTGGTATTATATACCTATATAATTTTTTTCTTTTTTTTTTATCATTTTCTTTCCTTGCTTGCTGGCTTTTCACTTGCTTGTTTCATTCATTGCTTTGTTGCTATTGTTGCTGTTGTTTTGTTGTTGTCATTGTTGCTGTTTTGTTCTGGGTCCCATGCCAAGCTTGGGCTACAAAGTTGAATAAAGCATGAGTTTCAAGGAGCGCTTTTTTCAGGTGTGGGAAATTTTTTTTGCTTTTGAATTTTTTTAATTAACTTTATTGGGGTGACATTGGTTAGTAAATTTACATAGGTTCCAGATGTACACATCGTCTATGTGTTGCACTATGTGCTCACCACCCAGAGCCAGCTCTCCTTCCATCACCATATATTTGACGTCCCTCCACCCTCCCCACCCCCTCCACCCTCCCTCTGGCAACCACTAAACTATTGGAAATGGGCATTTTCCACACTCCCGGTTCGATGAGGTAAACGTCGAGAGAGCACAGAGGAGGAAGTGCTTTCCTCTTTCTTTTACATTCAAGAAAGGCTCCCAGGAGGACCTTGAGTTGGGCTTCACGCTATGAACCGGGTCTGCATGGACTAAGGGGGAGGGCGTGGTGCAGAGGGCCGATGCACCGGGACAGTGAAAGCTTCGTGAGTGGCTATTGAAACTCGTCTCATGATCACACGTTGAAGGAGCCCTACCAAGTACCAGGATAAACTCAGACCTGATCCCAGCCCTGGAGTTCATGGCTGACACACATGGAAAGTCGCCTGTGCCCATGTTGTGTGGAACAAACACCACGGTTCCAGGGGTGTGCGAGAGTTGTTATGGGAACACAGAGACTCTGAGTGACTAACTCTGCCTGGAGAAGGGAGAGAAAGATATAAAGAGCATGACCCATGAGCTGTGAAGGGAAGAAGCAGGTGGTGACATTCTGAGCAGATGGAACATTGCCTGGCATCCAGTTTGGAGCCTGGGAGTCCATGACTTGCTTGGCCTGAGGACTTATAAAAGAGGAAGCATTTCAAGCGAGTAGCAAGGCGCACTAACCTGAGCGCAGGGCTGTCCTACATGTGGAGACGTCTGTGACAGCAGGCTGCACACCCACCACATCACCCTGCCAATGGAGTCATGTGCATGAAATGTACCCCTCTGTTTCAGCTCCTCGGAGTCCTTTGCCCAGATCCACTAAGGTCTTCGGAACTGACTACTAGCTTGTTCCTTTTCTGCATAACAAAACCCTGATGTTGGGAAAACTTCAACGCAACAACTCTGGATTGCTACACAATCAGTTTACGGAAACTCCATTGAAACTGCAAGAGCCAATAGAGGGACACAAAAGGCAACGAAAGTGACCCCAGAGAATTCAAATACAACCAAGAGAGCAAAAAACCCAACCAGAGTAATTCCTGTAACACAGAGCGATCGTCGATGATCAGAGGCACTGACTGATGCCTTGTGCCCCAGAGTTGCTCACAGTAATTGAAAACCACTTTAGAGCTTCCTGAAATCATTCTCTCCCCAACATGGCTTGAAAGTAGAATGCAGGATAAACAGAAATACCAAGAAAAATTGTCTAGGGATTCGAAACACAAAACCGTTTATGTTTCAGAAATAAAAGCCATAAAAACGAAATATCTATATTTAGCTGTTCCTGTGGATAGCAATGGGATATTTTTAGAAGAGAAATGCTTATATGGTATATATGCATTGCCTTGCTCAGACCTGGTTAGACTGCAGTGTAATGGCTCACCAACTCCAGGTTTTAAGATTCAACAAAACTTCATCTTATTTATGTGTATTCTCTTTATTGCACTACAGAATTTCTGCTTCCTTGAATTGAATATAGACTGATCACTCATCTGCCTAAAATTCAGGAAAGCCAGGTCATTTTTTAAAAGGGATTAAAGTGTATTGATTAAAATAAATTGGCAAGGTAAAGTAATCTTGGAGGATCAGCAGAGGCCCCAGTCTTCTCATTCTACTGCCAAGGAGCCATCCATGCTTATTAACTAAGCCACAGAACATTGGCCAGGCCTCAGTTTCCCCTTGGTGCTGTGCTGGGCTCTCCCACCATGCCCCAGGTCTCTCCCAGCATGTGTGGGACACCTGCCCCCCTGCACAGCCCTGGGTCCACCCCAACTCCTATACTAGTTCTCGAGACTAAAGCAGCAGCCTGAGCCCTCCAGTCGATGGTGCTTAGAATATGGAGTCGAAAGGGTGGTAGTTATGTTACTATCAAGAGATATACAATTTTCTAAGGCATCTATTTCTCAGGTTTATGATTTCCCACATTTATTGCCAGCCATCATCTGATGAGTGGGAAGAAAATGGATCTTGTATTAGATTAACAATTTCTGTCTTCCTCCTCCTGTCCTGAGCACCTCATTAAGCCTGAAACAGCATGGGTGGAATAAACTAGGACTTTGCAGTTAGACCCAGTCACTTGGGTCAAGTCTATACCCCCCAGATCCCATCTGGAGCACTTCTTCTTGTGTATCTCCGATGATGGGGTCTCCTTTGAAATTGATACTCATTTCTGGCCTGGCTCACCCTGTGACGTAGCACCATTCTAGTGGTCTGTTTATGTCTCTTGGTTTGTCAGCTAGGAGAACAGCTCTCCTTCCTTGTTCTGGTCTCTGCTACTGGAACCTGTTCAGTTGAACCATTTGGCTTGAGGTCTCAGTTTTTCCAGGTGCTGATACATGAAGGCCCCATCGCCAGATTCCCTTCAGAAGTCCACCAGCTTTCCAAGGTAACAGGTGATTAGCTGAGATCTCATCTGATGGCTTCTCTGTCACTCAGGTTCTATGATTCTGTCGAAGGGGTGCCTTGTACAAAGGTTACCAGTTTGTCACTTCATCGTCTGGATCATCAGAAGCAGCAATGAGTCAATGGAAAGGTCACAGATTGAAATCCAAAGAGCTGAATTTGAATCTCTACTTTATTACATCAAGTTCCTAACATGTAGTCATCTCGACTATGTAAATGATAATAAAACTCGATACAGTAATAGTTTAAGTTCAGTTAGATAATGTGCATGAGATTGTATGTTACTTATAATAAGCCACAATAATGTCAGACATGTTTTTGTCATTGTCGCCTTCATCCTGTGCCAATAACATTGTCCAAATACCATTTGAGCTAAAAGCAGAGGATTGATTCAAATCTACACACATTTCTGGGTCCTCTACTTGTGTGAGGGCCATTGTGCTCCATGCTGGGTGCAGAGGTCGATGCACACGTCTGGAGCACACAGTTTATACATCCTTCTCTTTGTCTCTCTCTGCCTCTGTCTCTGTCTAAAACAATAAAAAAATAAAATAAAAAAAAGGCTCTTTGGTCTGCGTAAGCCACCTTACAGAGAAGTGTTTCCCTCTGTGGTATCTGCTATCGCTTCATGAGCCGATCTGGTTTTTAGGGTGCTCTCTAGAGGTCAGTGGACATTACTGCCTGAATTTTCTGGTAGGAAACCTTAGGTTTTCCTTCAAGTCACATCTAAGCTGAACCTCAGAGAATTTAGCACTCAGTGTAAGCTCTTCAAGATAAGAAAAGGGGAATGCTGGGATGGCTCAGCAGGTTGAGTGCTTGCCTTCCAGCCGCAGAGTCCAAGGATTGAGTCTCAGCCCCGGCTCCTGCCAACCCATATGCTGAACTGGGGACTCTTCCCTGTGGGAGGTCCCAGGTTTGGTTCTCGCCCTGCGTGGTCCCACATCATGCAGCCCCAGGGACCAAAGATCGAAGCCTGGCCCATGAGGACCCGTATGCTGAACTGGGGTGTGTCTCCAATTTGGTTCTCACTGGGGCAAACTTCCCATGCAGGAGGCCCCCAGCCAGGTTTCCACTCTGCGTGGCCCCCACCCACCTGTGTGGAATGAAACCATGTCACAAACTGATGACATACAACTATGGAGACGACTCTGGGCAACCCCTTCTTTCTATCACTCTCTGTCTCTGTTTCTCTCTGTCCCTGTCAAAAACAATAAAATAAATCTTTTTAAAAAATTCTTATTTTCGAAGTACTCTCTCTGCTGTAACTTCACAAAAGAGAAAAGGGATTTAGTGATTCTGTTATCCAGAGGCTGGATTCCCAGTGAGGACCATAGATTTCCTCTCATCCCAATGGTCTTGAAACTAGTAATTAGAGCCACATGAGGTTGATGGATGTTTGAATTCGAAATTACAGAGTTGATATCTTTGTCAATTTTGTTACAGTTTTTTTTAATGTCACTTGTCCCAGGAAGAGAACAAGCATATTAAGACATGGAGACAGAAACCCAAAGCCAAATTAGAAAAGAAGTAGTTGTTGAAATGAAGACGTGGAGGATGGTGGGGAAGAGGCTTACCATTCGGGCTAGCTACCTCACAGGAGTAACCAGGTCAGAACTTGGTTTTATCTTATGTTTTTCCAGCAAATTTTTTCTTTTGTTCATTTCTTACTTTGCATTTGTTAGAGCAGAATTTCCAGCCCATAATACTATGTAAAGGAAGCTGTACTAGGCAAAGAGCATTAATCTTTCTTCTGAATCTCACTGCTTCCTGAGTGAGTTATCTGAATGGTGAACACGTGAAAAGAAATTGAGAAGGCTCCGCTCATCCCTTAGGAAGCTTGTCCAGAGGATACCTGTGGTAACGGCTGGCTTGACAAGTCTGCATAATTCTGTGATGAAATAGGAACAAGTCTATTTGACTGTAAACCTAAAGTCAGATCCACCCCAGACGTTCTCCTGTGTCTTACTCTCAGTGGTTCTAAACTCAGAATGAAAAGAAGGATATCGTTTATGGTCACCTGAAACCCCAACAATTCCCTTCCTTGTCCTTTGGAATTTACACAAAACAATTTGATATTCACACAAAACAAGACAAAACACTTGTAAGCAGAGAAACAGAAGAATAAAATAGTAGAAACATAGAGTAAAGCTAGCTGTTTATTATGAATTTGTGCAACATGTGTTATGTGGGTTCCTGAGTGCCACATCCTATTCTAGGTGGGGGGTTTAATGATGAACAACACAGGCAGGGCTCCTGCTACATGAACTCTATGGAGTACAGAGACTTCCCATCAGGTGGTTCTACATTGTTTGCCAGAGGTCAAAGGCAGAGTGTGCACTGCTCTTAATATGGAGATGTGAAGTCATCTTCAATTGCATGGTGAACAGGAGCATTTGCCTACTTAAAGTTACCTCTCACACCAGATTTCTGGAGATGCTATTGTTCACCACAGGTTATCATTAAAATAGACTTTCCTTAATCAGGATACCTAATATTTGACCCCATCAATTCATCCAGGAGAAGGCATCTAACCCAGACCAAGTCCACCAAATCCTTGGCCCAATCTTTTGAACTATATTTGATGCCGGAAACCCAGGCAATCTCTTGAAAATGGACAAAACGTAAGCGTTGTCAACAGCCATGATTCTGGATCAGTAGCCCGAAGAGAAAAGTCAATGAGAAACAAGAATCCTGCTTTGTTCCAGCTGGGCCCAACACTGGGACGATGGCTTGACAGTTGAACAACTTTATGAAGTATGTCTGCATTCTTCCAATAAGATACTGAGCTTCGAAACTGTGCAACTGCAGACAGGGAGAGAGAGAACACAGTTACGAATTTCCGAGTTCTGTGCTGTGGCGCTTCACAAGCCATTTTCTACGTTTCTGCCTGTCTCATGCACCTCTCCCACTTAAAACAAACGTCGTATCTATACTCAAATCTGTGACAACTTTGACACAATGAGCAGCAAAGCCCTGAAGTCAAGACTGACTGCACCTTCTGGCTTGTTTTCAACATTCATTAGCATGCATCACTTGCTTCTCTTGTCTTTCTTTTCCAGTCCTGTTGTGTGCTTATTTTCAAAGTGATTTCCATCCCTTTATTCCAGTCATTCATCTTGGGCCCTCTCAAAAAGGCACCAACTGATGCAAGCCAGTTATTTAATATTTCAGAACATATCAGGGGCTTAGAATTTCATCACCCTGGGTCTAATATCTGATGGTGATTAACACAAATTCTGAATGATCATGTCTTACCCCCAACAGTCTTCAGCATGTGGAGGAACAAATATTTTCTGTTTCTGTAATTTAAACCTCACTGGGGGCCAGAGATAAAATAGAATCAGTGCTTCCACAACTTGGAAGGAAGGGAGAAAAGATGTTTGGGTTATATAAGATGTAGCTCACCCTGTTGCTGCCATTGTAGTTAAAACAGTATTCCTGATAAAAGAATGAAGCAGTCTATGATGCTCATGTTAGTCTTTCACTCTAGGATGCCTCATTTCCATGGCAACACAGTGACTATTTCACAGTGACTAAGATTCTAATGATTTTCCCTGAATGGCTTTGGTTTTGAACTTGCTGGAGTTATTAGAAAGCCAAGTAAATTTTGTCAGTTCTGAAACTAAACTACATAGGAAATAGAGATTTTGCTCAGATTAAAAGCAAACAATGATAACAGAAAGAAAAAGAAAGAAAGACAGATTCAGAGTTCAGGAGGAAGTGGAAGAGCCAGGACACAGGTACACTGCAGCATCGTGGTATCCTGTAGGCTCTCAACAGGTGGCCAAGTGAGAAAGTTCAGATAGAGAGCAGTCGATGTAAGGTCCTCGGCAGTGGTGGTCAGAAGTCTTGGCAACTCGACAAAATCATAGCAATTTACCTGAAATGTATATTATTTTCTCAGTGGTAGTTCTCTTGATCAAAAAAATCCTCAAGGAACCTTGAGGATTGATCAATAACAATGGAAAGCATTAGGCTATGAGCTATTGAAACAAATGGATTTAGTCACAGTAATACAAAGTCTAAATAAACCTAATCAATTTTATTCTTAAAAATATGTACCACAATAGGCTGAATAATAATAATGGATCAATTCAGACAGAGTCAATCAAGATACAATTGTTGAAAATGACATAGTTTGTGAGGCACCACATCCATGACAGTTCTAAGCCTGTATTATTAAAGGTGGCACAATGTCCTCTTTTCAGTAATTTCATAGAAAATAATACATTCTCACAAAGCCCGATACACTCAACATTCCAGAATCTGTTTATATAAGTACAAGTTATTGGCTATCTCTGGGATTTTGGGGCCCAACTCCCAAATTCCTGAGCTATGCTATCTTCTTGATGCCCATATTTTGTTTTTGGTCCAGAGTGATTTTCTGGAACCTCAACCTCAAAGATGAAGCAGATGCAAAATGAGCTACATCCAAAGCCTTGCAGTCTAAAGATAGACACAAAAACCTAAGAAGTGGCTCATGTCCTTCAGACATATGAATTGTTTCTGAAACTGGGTTTCCATTTTCCCCTGTAGTGCTACAATTCTTTGACAGCTGGGATTCCATTGACTTCAGGGTAGTTTAGCTGTGGAAATTAGGTGCAGTCTCAAGTCTCCATCTGCTCAAGCCACATGTCCGGTTTGCTCCTGAGTGCCTGTGCCTCCTCAAACAAATCAGAGTTGAAATATGTATTCTCATTTTACAGCGTCAAGTTGGTGACTGTAAAAATGCAAATGAAGGCTTGAAGATTTGGGTTGTTCAAAGTCACCTGACTGCCTGAACTTGTTAATCCATACAAGCAGATCAACAAACCTCTTCCAAATTTAGTCATCCTTCTACATTTAATAAATTAAAAAATTTCAACTTCTTTTCGAATAAATAGGTCCAAGCAAGCATGTAGAAAATTCATTCTTAATCGCATCCTCTGCTGAAATCTGCAGTGAACCAGACTTACAAAATTGAGAACTCTAACTGTCCTGATGTTTGGGCTCATTCACAATCATTTCATAAATCCTTTCTTTCGCCGTAGTTTCTCCTATGATAATTGGGTTCAGCGTGTCACTGTTCAGCCCCATAAGCTCTGATCCCTTAGAAGAAGATACGTTCACATGTTCTCCGTGAGTAGGCATTTCTGTCCATTTTGTAGCATCCTTAGGTGAATGCATGTGGCCCCGGGTTGACCATCCCTCCAGGGTGGTCAGGTGACTTAGTAGGGAAGAACTGGCTATTGGAACTAGGATTCCTGGGGACACCTTTGACCCGGGATATATGACATAAGACTTTGAGACCAGCTCCCTTATGAGCTACAGGGGGCCCCTCAGGAAGCCAACCCAGTGGCCATTCTCAAATGGCTTCCTCCACAGGCCCTTCTTGTTTCTGCGGCTTCTTCTCTTCGTCAGCACTCCTTTTGACCTCCCTTTGAGCTTGGACACCTGCTCTCATTGCCTGTGTTCATATTTGGTAACTCAACTTTTCATCAGATTCCTCACATTACTTTCTCCACTTGTTTCGATTACAGTTTGCTTCCTATACTTTGGTGAATTGTTCAAAATCTCCTCGTGACTGATACTGGCCTATACCCTGTTTGGAACTTTGCTGTTTCTGGGTGTGTGGTTTACCCCCAGTGGCCCACTCCTTTACTAAGGAAGAGCTGACTGTCATGACAGTATTCCAGGGAAGAACATGAGCTGGAGTGGGAGTCAAACATTGGTGAGGTTGGGTTCTGTCCATTCCCTGCTTGCTTGTGTATTAGCTTTTATTTTACTACTGACTGAAGGATCACGTTGAAACAGACACTCAGAAGATAGATTCATTCTCCCACCCCCACGCTGCTGGTCAATATGTTATTTTACCTTTTCAGTGCACCTGTATCCTCAGTCAAACTTTGTCTACCTTCTACTATCCCTTGTCATGTTAACTTGAGCACAAATAGGCTATTACTGTAGTCAAGAATTCATTTTATTATATTCTATTTGTCCTTCCAAATGGCATGTTAGGATCCCACCAACTCTCCTTTTCACTCACTCCTTGAAATGACTGTTATAACACTTTTCTAGATACAAGGAAGTAGGTAGTTTTCTTTGATGTCAAATGTGTTTTAACTAATCCCGGAGGAAAGAAACTAAGAGAAAGGGGAAACGGAAGCCTTGTTTTTTCATATTAGGTGAAGAGTAAGTTTTGATGGGTATAAGCCTCCTTAATGAGAATGACAATAGTGGCATTCAGACAACCTGGTTATGATTTCTTGCTCTGCCACTGACTAGCTCATTGACCTGGGATGGATTACATAATTCATACTTGCCCCAACTACCAAACTGTAAGAGGTGACAGTGCTGTGAAAGAACTGTTATGAAGGTAAATGAATTGATCCTGTGTATATACTCCAGGCCAGATACCTAGTAAGAGCCAAGTGTTGTCTCCTAAATTTTTGGTAAATATTTTATTTTTACAACAATGCATTCACAGAGTTGTGTCTATTTCTTGCTTAACTGGAGGCTTTGTAGAAAGACATTTTTATGCAATCTGTTAGTAAAAAATTGAAGTGGTAAAATTGAAGTATAAATCTGATAAAAATAAAATAAATAACATAAAATCAATGCCAATAAATCTTGGTGGAGGGTTTTTTTTTTTTCTTCTTAAACTTGGCTTGCTTCAATTGACTTTACACCTGCATTTTATGAGGCATATTTTATTTTTGTTAAGCATTCCATTACACTGAATAGGTATACTAGTATAGGCTGAGAGCTGTGTTATAACTAGAAACAGAAGTAAATCTGCATTTAAGAAAGTTTCCAAAATAACTGTCAATGCATTTCCTTTTTGTCTGAGATTCGGCATCTTCAGAAAGAAAGGAAAGAAAACTTTGAGGAGTATATTGAGGGCAGCTCTGTTCACTGGCATGACATATAGGATATGAAAATGCAAGGAAAGCACTCTACTACGCCATGGCAACTCTAGATGTGGTCCCTATGCAAATTCAGCATATACTACAAGCATAAATTTACTGAGTGGTTGTCTCCTACTGAATGGATTAAACATAAATGGGGCCATATACATTCAAGAAGATAATTCTTGGCTTTAATTTAACATATTAAGCCCAGAGGGGTGTTATTTGTTTTTGTTTGTTGAGGTTTCTTTTTTCTTCTTCTTCATTCTCTTTCATTGTGGGGGGAGGACCTATTACATATGATTTAGTACCTAAATGATTTAAGCACGGGTGTCCAACCTTGTGGCATTCCTAGGCCACATTAGAGGAAGAAGAATTCTCTTGGGCCACACATAAAATACACTAACATTAATAGTAGCTGATAAGCTAAAAAAATAAAATCACAAAGAAATCTTGTAATGTTTTTAAAAAGTTTATGAATTTGTGCTGGGCCACATTCAAAGCTGTCCTAGACTACCTGCATTCTGTATACTACAGGTTGGATAAGCTTTTAAAATTAATTAATGATTTAGTAAGTGTATGGATGGATGGATGGATGGATGGATGGGTGGATGGATGGGTGGATGGATGGATGGATGGACAGAGACAGATGGACAGACAGATGGACAGATGATGGATAAGTAGCAGGGTGGATAATAGGGTGGGTAGTAGAATGGATGGATGGATGGTAGGATGGGGAGGTGGATGATGGATGAATGTATATGTTCATAAAAGTCTGTTTACTCCAAATGTCATAAAAGGCAATCACCAGATACCTGGAATATTCTGGGCACTCAATAAAACATCTTGAATAACTCAATATTATAGCTCCCTTTATCTTCCAGGAATATAGTAAATTCTGCATCAAATAGGCAGCAAAGTTGGTTGCTTGTTGACTGTCACCTGTCATATATCTGAGTGTCTTTGTCAAAAATAGAAAGATGTGAACCAAAGTCAAGGTGAGCAGACACTGCTCATCAAAGTCTACTCCCAAGAAGAGGTAAAAATACAAGAGGTAGAAGTACCAAAGAAAAGAGGAAACTCTTCACATCTCAAGGCATTTCAATGGAGTGACATGAACATCTGATTTTAAGGGGAAGACATGAGTTAATGTCTAAGTCTATCACCTGCTTGCTCTATGATAGCAGGTAGTTTCCTTAGCTATCCTGAGTCTCATTTTTTTCATTTGTAAACTGGGAAATCTGAGGGCTGTCCAGAAAGTATCCAGCCATGTAACCATCATTATATTGACAATGGTTGAATTTCTTTATGAGAGCCCTCATATGTTTTCACAGTAATTTTGTTCATAAAGATTTAATCAAGCATGCTCACAAGCTTGAGAAGTGCTACACAGATTTCACCAACATCCATATCAGGTGAAATAGGAAAACTAGATTTTGTGAATTGTAAAATGTATTTAAGAAAAGGTGAGAGACCATCTACAGGCAAATGAGGTCTTAGAGACATGTGACTTCCCTGGACAATATAGTTTTGTTGAATAAATCATTCACTCTTTTGTTCTTGAAGCAATTTGTATAGAGTAAAATTAACAGCAAAACATGGGACCAAAAGTAATCGCAAAAGCATATGTCAATGTATCTAACCTCTTGCCAAGTCATTCCTATAATTCCAAATTGCATTTTTACTAAGTAATAAGAGAGATGCTTCTTTTTTTCCCGGAAAAAAAACCATCAGCCACAATCTGGATGGTGCCTGGAATCTCAGAGGGTGAGCGGGACATGAAAGCATGCGCTTGCCTCCCATCAGCAGAGCTTTGCTGCATATTTATGCCTGTGGCTCCAGTGGGCTTCTGAGACAGGAGCTATGCTTGTTTACTGTTTGAACCAATGCCATTGCCACTCACCTGGGCTGAGCTTCATCTGGAAGCCCCCTTCTGAGCCCAGGAAAGCTTGTTTTGAGCCAAAAGGAGGCTGGGAGCCTGGCTAAGTCTGAAGACTCCACATCAGGCCTTGGCAGGAAGAACCTGATGAGCCTGGAGGCCTTCCTGAGCTTACAGAATCAAAGCCTCGAGGGTACTATCGCATGCAGGTGTCCTGCGTCACAAAAGACAGCCAAAACCACACATGCACGTGAGAATGCCCGAAGGTTGGCAGGCTTCTGGCAGCAATTTCTCTTTTCGTCGGCCTCCACTTGACTTTTTTTAGGAACCAACAGAGTGATGCTGGATCGGACTGTTCATGAACTGGGACACACTTTATTGCTCCTAAAGCACATTTGTTGTGACAGTTTACATGAGTTAGCACCACGTGTCCCAAGCTTGCTACATAATCTAGCAAGCATTCATTTTAATAAGCTAAAATGCCCAGAACAATGTACTTTTTTAATGACATTTATCACATATTGTCATAAATATGATTAAATTAAGTTATAGTACCATTTGTAAAATGAAAAAAAGGAAGTGTTCATCATGAGAGCAAGAAATAACCTTCAGAGACACCCCCTTCAGCATTTTTCACGCTGTGGTAGAAGAAATTCTGGTGGCGCTGGAGGTCTGGGATGGGAAGGCCAGGCCTCTGCACTATAGAGGGCAAAACCCAGAAGAAAAACCCACTTTGTTAAAGGAGAACCTAAATCATGAACAGAATTAGGGATAATGCATCAAAACCAAAGGATTTCACATGAAGAGTGAGTAGAAGACGCTGGAGGGAATCCTAGAGCAGATGAAACACAACTCTAGGCACATCATAGATAAGACCAAACCCTTTTATGTATCAAGAAGTTCTGCCAAATCGGACTTTAGCTTTATATACTAAGTATTAGTAAAACCCTGGCGCTCACTGGGCATGTCCCCCGCAACTGGAATAAATTGACTTGCTAGGCCCATCTCTGATGTGATGGGTTATCTCTATGACTTTCTGGAAGGATGTGATATTTGCCCTCCTCTACATTTTCACTAGTCTCCCGTATTCCAAGCTCCTTCCTGATGAGTCAGTCTGCCTTTCTGCGAGTGAGTGTGGTGAGATGATTTAAGAACATGGGCTTTCAGATCACAGATCCGCACCTACTAGCTATTTTCCCTTGAGACTTCCTTAACCTCTGTGTTGTGTGCAGCTATCAAATGGGACTAATGGTAACAGCTGTCATTAGGATTAATGTGAAGATTGAATTAAAATATCCCAGGTCCTTAAGACAGTGCCTGGTAATTAATGAATACTATTTAGGTGTCCGTGATACTTATTATTTTTATTATGTATCTCCCTCCTCTATTGTCTAGGGCTAGCCATGTAGGGAAAAGGTAGAAGAAACAGGGTGGAATAGAAAAACTTAACATAATTTCCAGCAGAATGTTGATTTCTTTTTTCATATGTGGCATTATGAAATAAGGGATAAGGAGACACACTGCTATAAATCAGTGGAATCTCTCTGAATGAAGACTAATGTGGGCATGTTACATTGGATACACAAATTGTATGA
This sequence comes from Craseonycteris thonglongyai, assembly GCA_004027555.1. NCBI lineage: Eukaryota > Metazoa > Chordata > Mammalia > Chiroptera > Craseonycteridae > Craseonycteris > Craseonycteris thonglongyai. The sequence continues at coordinate 31,694 of PVKE010001314.1, forward strand.
ACAATATTGCCATCATTAATGTAATTTTCAAAATGGCTATCTGATGAGCTACTCTTTGTAAAGGCCTGGAAAAAGAGAAGTACAATTGCTAATTGTATATTTATTTCATTTCTGCAAAACCAAGATATAATAAAAGTTAACAAAAAATGCTTTTGAGTTTCATGGAAAACTATATACGTTGTGGGTTTCTACAATTACAATCAAGTTTTTTGCTTTTACATGAATGTCAGAGCGGACATTCAAAATCACATGGAGTATAGAACAATTGTTTTTGTGTGGGATGAACCATGCAATGCATTGCAGGATATCTAGCCCCCCTCGGCCCTGTCTTCCAAATACTAATTAGTGCCTCCCTTTCCCCATTCGTCATGATAAGCACAAATGTCCCCATCAATGTCATTATGCCTCTTAGGGTAAACCACTGACCTAGAGAGTTACCAGGACTCGGGGGAGTGAAAGCCACAGTGTTTGCGCAGAAGTTTATACAGAGTAATAAGGGACCAGGGACAAAATCCAGTGAAACACACTTGATTGGCAGGAAAGGGTGAGAAGCAGCTCACAAAGACCAAGAATAGGCAGAACAACTGAGACCGAAATCGAAGAAGAGGCAAGGAAAAGAGAAAAGACAGTTTTCTGAAGAAGAGAATAGCCAATGGTATCGAATAGAACAGGTCGATTCGGCATAACGGAGGACTGATGGCAATCTATTACATTTGAAAATTAAGAGTCTATTTCTGAACTGTCCCAGGGTCGTCAGTGCTGCCTTTATGGGTAGAGAATAGATCGCAGTCCATTTAAAACTGGACCTCAGGCACCAGAGACGGTGTGTAGTGAATTCTTTCTGCGAATCTGCATGAGGAGGGAGGGAGATGGCTAACAATGGAGATGGCGCCTTGGATCCAAGCACCTGAGTGTTAACTCACATTTCTTCACATTTCCTTCAAGAATCACCTTACACACGAATCTATGCTAGTAAAATGCAGGAGCAATGCCTGGCTTCAAGCAAACCCTGCAGATGCATTTGTGTTTGCTTTTAGAAGTAAAGACTTTTTTTATTTAAACAGGAGAGTTTTTCTCGAATAAGTCTACAAAGGGGAAGTAAACATAGACCTTACCCTCTTCCTGAAACCCCTGCCAATATCTTTTAGCATGTTCTGTACATAACAACAGACCACTTAAACAACAGTATGTTTTTTTCTATCTGCCCACCATTCGCTAATCTGGCACTTTTTCTCTGTTGTTTTGTTTTTGTTTATCCACAAGATAGAGGTCAATATTGCTGTCTGAAATCAATAGCTGTGCATCCCCTCAGAAATGTCAACCATGTCCGGGCTGTGGAGAATCTGGTTGTCAAAAGCTGTCTTCCGTCTTGCGGTTGAAGTAGCAAAGACGACCATCTTCAGGATTTTATGTTAAGGATGGAGAAACTGGAGCACACTGTACTCTGCAGAGGGCAAGATGAGTAAGGTGGGCTGATAGACGGGGGTTAGAGTGCTCAGTGGATGGAATGAGGTCCTCAGCAAGGCTGGAGGGAAGAGATCTTAGGTGGAGAGAGAGGCTCTGCTTCACTGACCAGGGGGCCAGGAGAGAATGTCATCGTCACTGCTCTGGTGAGTGGAGGGTGGAGAAGGAAATGGGACTTTGCAGGAGCTCATGGACAGGCCTGTTTCACTTAGTGCATTTTAACAGAGGTTCTGAGGAAATCTGAGTCAAACAATGTGAATTTTTATTATCTCATTGAAAAAGTTAAAAAAAAAAATCCAGGCTTAGATAATAATCAAGTAAAACAAGGAATAGAATTGCCTGCAATTGACCCCAAAACTCACCCTGAGTTGCCAGGAAAGCGGGTCAGCTGGGCTGAGGGAAGGGAGAGTGGCTGCCGGGTGTCCAAGCAACCCACGGTCTGCATTCCAGCCGCAGCATCACCTAGAGAAGTGTTATACGTGCACACTCTCAGACCCCATGAGACTACTGAGTTAGAAACCCTACAAAGTTACTCATCTGTGTTCCAACAAGCGCTGCAGGTCTGTGCTGATGTGTGCAAACCACTGTTAGAAATATGCAAAACCCCAAAGGATAGATTTCATTGTTACATTTACTGGGGTGGCATTGGTAAAAGAAATTACATAGGTTCCGGTGTTCAGTCCTACCATATATCATCTGTGTGTTGCACTGTGTGCTCATCACCACTGGACGTCAGTTCTTCCATCACCACATATTCACCATCCTCTGCCTCCACCCCCAGCCCCCCTTGCCTCAGACCCTCTGGTATCCACCACACTATTGACTGGGCCCATGAGTTTTGGTTTCTTTGTTGCTTTCAGTTCAAAGGATTTCAAAGGCAATTACAAAGACACTTCAGAGACGAGCAGGAGAATAGCTCTGTGGGATCAGCCCATATACCATGTTGCTGGTGGCCACCCTCCTGGAGCCACTTAAATGGATCCTCAAATTTAATTAGGCAAAGTAAAAGTTTCTGGGTTTTAGCAAGTCTGATCAATCACAAGGGAAGGCACAGGAGTGGGATGGGGACACTGTCCTAAAGGTCACCACTCTTCAAGGACATGTCACCTGATAATGTGCCCCCGCATTCTGAAGCTCAGCTGGTCACTGAGCAGGAGAACGTGAGACAGGCCTGGACTGAACCTCAGCTCTGCCGCGGACCGGCTGCGACCTGGTGCATCCTACCCACTCTGAGCAGCACCACTTACTTTCCTCCCAAAGCTCGCCATCCTGAGCTCTGAAAGCTACCATGAGAAATCCCAGCGAACGTGTGCCGTACTCAACACATGTTCAGGCATCGTGATACCTCCGTAAACGATGCCCATTAAGCTCTTCGCTACGTGGTTGTGGCTGAGACTCTGGGGGCTGCTCCGGCTGTGACGCTGAAGCTGCGAGGAGTAATGGTAGCGGGGGAAGGGGGAATCCAGGGAATTGCTAGGAAATCCAGTCTGGGAGAGAAAGACCTCAGACAAGGTTTCCAGGACATGGTGCTGGAGCTCGATGTTGGCAGATGAGTAAGAGAGAGAAGCGGTGCCTTGGAGCTGAGGACCCAGCGTGGACTTGGGCTTGAAGGCTGAAACCCGCCCTGCTCTGTCAGAAATGTTCAAGTTCAGCAGCTCAGCTGCAGAGCAGGATTCAAGCCAAAGACGGGGACGAGGTGGGACTGCCACCCCCACTGGGGACCCTGTCGTGAAGACCCTAACTGGCCTCACGAAGGAACTAGACACATTTGAACAAAATGGGAAGACATTGGTAGGGTTTCAGCAGAGGAACAAGTTCTGCTTTAAAAACCGTCCCAGGCTAAAGGGAGGAGATTGTGCTGAAACGGAAGAGAATGTGCAGTCAGGCATTTGTCTGTAATGTGTCACCATAAATCAGGGGAGCAGAGACTAGGTCCTGGGTGAGACCATGGCAGGAGAGGGAGAGCACTTTCTGGATCTGTAATGCAAAGGAGTGCTTTCTAAGAGCTAACGGGAGCCTCGTGATCAAGGCTTCGCACATTACGGAGAAAGAACACACACCATGGACTCTTTGAGCACATCTTGCGTGACCAGCAATGTGCCAAAGATAACGGACCTGGTTCCCGAGTTCAAGGCCGCGCAGCGTCATGGGAAGACTAGCCATGTTGTGGACACCGAGTGGAGGGCTGCAGGTTCCACACGCTGGAGCACGCGGTAGAGACCCAAGGAAAGCAGGGTCTCAAAAAACTGCTGCGGACCCAGAACCCTGAGCCTCAGGGCCCAGTCCCAACTCTGCCATTTCCTTGAAGAGTGGTGACCTTGGGCCCGTAGGTCATTGCCTCTGGCCTTCGTTTCATCCTCTCTGTAAGTGATGAAATTGGAATTGAAGACCTAAGGACGTGACCCAAGGCCATGTTCCTCCCATCAGAGGTTGTGCCTGCAAGCTGGTACACTGGTCGTTGTGGGATCAACCAGGTCATGTTTCTAGACTAGTTTATTTGTTCAGATAATAATTAATTCTTATTAAACAGACATGATTTAGTGTAAAAGGCAAACAGGCAGATATTTTTTAAATAAGACACAAAGCTTCGAAGGCATACCTGGCTTGCAGGCTATGCCAGGCAGACTTCTAAGATAGCTCTCAGTGACCTCCACCTCCTGGTACTCAACCTCCCTATGTAAGCGCCTCCTTTTTAGAATGTGCTGGACCTGGTAGCTTTCTTCAAAAAGAACAGAATAGAGCAAAAGTGTCAGGCAGAGTTTCTGAGACTAGATGATAAAAACTGCGACTTTCTGTCCCTGCTGATGGCTGCGTGGATGAGCTCAGAAGCCCAGCGTCTATGTTTCAGTCTCAAGGTGACTGGGACCCGGGGTGGGCTGTTGATTTGGAGCACCCGGTGACCCCAGGTAAGCGGTGCCTGGGACTGCAGCCCCAGAAACCGTGCCATAATCAAGATGTGGGCCTGGTGTCATTCGTTATACTGCAGTGTATGACACCGCAGAACAAGGTATAACCATAACTAGCACACAGAAGGCCACAGACGTAGGCTGTCCCTTGCCTCTGCCTTTAGCAGACTTGGTAGCAATGTCTGTGAGACACCCATAAGAAGAGCCACTGCAATGGAGTGGGGCAGGCGGAGGGCCATTCCACGGTAAGAGCAAACTCTCAGATTTCAGGTCTCTGGAACGCAAACTTCTCTGGGTCATTGAAAGGGAAAGAACCTCCGCTCTTTGCCCACAGCATTCCAGCTGGTTTATGATGAGCTGGAACTGCAGGTCTTCAGGTATGTTCTACTCCATGACTTCAAGCCTAATATCTGTGACGATATATGAATATACATGATTACGCTAATTATTAACCTGACATGTTATACAGTCGTAATTACAGTCATTATCCTTCCCGAGTCCATAAATTACCATGTAGACATTTGCTTGTTTACTAGCTAGTCTGAGGCACTGGAATACAAGGATTTTTCTTTCTTTCTTTCTCCCCACCACCCTCACCCCTGTTTTATTCAGTGACTCCTAAAGGACACTATCAAGAATCTTTGGACAGTGATCACAGAATGTTGAATTGAAAACATTTCCCAAAGCCCCAGGACATATTTCAACACTCACCTCCAGATACCATTGTTGCGTGGCTGCCTGAGATAAAGCTGGCCTGACGTTACAATTCCCCTTCACTTCAGGGCAGAGGGAGTGAGGAGCGCATCCTACACCCCGCCGGTGGAATGTTCTCCCACCCTCAGGACAAGCTGTGGAGAAATGATACGGGGAATGTGGATATAGATCGTCCCTGCTTTTAGAGAACAGTTTGTTCTTGAAAAAGCCAGCGCAGCCCTCACAGGGCACTATGATTGCCATGGATACTCAGAGAGGGAGGGGCAGAGCTACGGTAGCCTTTGCTGTGACTGGGCCTGCTGCTGTTGTTTTTGTTGTGTTTCTGTTTTGTTGCTGTTCTTTTCATGGCCCTCTGTACTTGGCGTGGAGTCCTTCCACCAATCAGGGAATGTTTTACTGATGGGGAGTCCGATGCCATTCACGCGTGTGTTGTTTGTTAGGATGATCAAGGTTATGCTGCAGTAACAAACAATCCCCAGATCCTAATGGGTTAAAACAACAACAACAAAAAGTTCACACTAACTGCCTACCATGGGGTAGCTGAAGACCACTCTGCGTGGTTCTCACTCCAGAGCCCAGGCTCTCAGAACAGCCTCTGTAAACCATTGCTGGGCAAGGCAACATAGCAGTTGTGAACTGGTGCTAGAGTGTTTTCCCAGAAGTAAAGAGGGAAGAGAGGAGCCAGCCTAGCGCGTGCCCCAGAGGAAGACAGGAATAGAATGTAAAGGAGGCTGAATGTCTACCAAGCAATCACCTCTGAGCTGAGGTTATAGTAGAGGCTAATGAGCAGAAAGTATACAGCTACACACATCAGCATTGATCCTGCAGGTTATAACAAGGCTAAGTGGCTTGCGAAGTCCCATTCTTTTTGGTCTCCCCAGTTTCAATCATATTTAGCAGTGAGAATGCCAGCAAAGCAGCCAGACTTCAGTTCCCAGACCCTCTTGGCCCCTGGGCTCACTCTCAACCCCCATCTCCCTCCGGGATTTTGTTCCATGGAGTTTCCTTCGCCTTCTGTATCTCTAGCTACACCCTTATCTGGTCTCTGCCCTCCCAGCCATCACTCTCATTCTCCCACTTTTGATAGCCAAGAATCTTAAGAGAAGTTCGTGTCAACTCCCCCACTGTCTAACCTCACATTCATCCTGTTTACAGTTCTACCCAGACTCAAAGGGGAGGAGAGTAAACAAGGTGAGAGTCATTGGGGTTATCTTAGAATTCTGCCTGCCAGAGCTACCAAAGACCCAAGGATTCAGTCAAGTCTAGTTGGGAGCTATATCTCACTTGCTTAAAATCTGTAACCCACAGGGCAGCGCTATCGAATAAAACAATACGGGGATCACTGGGGCCTCAGGATCATCTTCTATGTGGCTACTTCTGCCCCTAACAGGTACTAACAGCATGGATGTTTTGTCTAAACTTTCTGGTATCCCAGCAAGAATGCTTCTCCCTTCCTCACCCTCTGTGTCATGGGCGCTAAAGCTCTGGCACGCAATGACCCAAGTTCAAATCCTACCTTTCCTCTTACTACTTTGTCATGCTACCCAAAGTCACTTAATCTCACTCAGGCTAAGCCTCTTTCCATAAAGATCATAGTGTCTGCTTCATAGGGTTTTCACAAGGATTAGCTAAGATGTTGTAGAGCACACACCAAATGTTCAGCAAATGTCACTTATTATTACCACGTTCAGCTATTTCTTTACGCCATTAGCATCTTATGTCTCACCCCTTGTCTCTTTTTCTATTTGTCTCCTTTCATAGAAGTAGCCAGATGCCTGCTACATTTGCCAAAGTGCTGATACTAACAAAACAACAAACACCCCCAGCTAACACAGTCTCCCAAGAGGTGAGTGGGATTAGTCAGGGTGCCCTCCGTGCCACCCACTGACTGGACCTGGACCCCAGGACAGAAACTTGACAGCAAAACAAGGAGTCTGAGTATCCTTTTTTGTTTTTTTCTTTGTTGCAATACAATGATGTGGACAGAAAAGTCCTAAAGAGAGGCTGATGGTCTCGAGAAAAACACAGCTGGTTTATTAGAAGCGGCTTTTCCATTAACCGTCTGCATGACCTTGGGCATGTTGCATTTCACCACTTCAAGCCCGTGTGCCCACCCTGCCAAAGGACGAGCATGCCCCTGAGGCCCGACTTCTCACACTGACATTCTGACATTTCGGATCAGAGAACAGCAGCGCCATCAGCCGGGGCCTCTTGTGCACGATCGGAGGGCACTGTGCGCCCTGGCGGAAGCAGGCTCAGCTTATTCATGTCGCCGGCCTTGTGCTGCTGCCAGTGAAAACGGTGCCTCCATGGGTAAGGCTGAGAGTCCCGGGCAGACAGGCAGCGGAAGTGGAAACATGTTGCTGCTCTCTAGCTCTGGATACGACCTTGGATTTTACAAGGCAGCTCCACGTTCATGGTCAACATGGATTCCACAAACAATGCCGTGGGTGGGTAGAACAGTTGTGACTCCATCTGTGAAAGGGACGTGAGTCCAGGTATTTGCCTGGAGGAGAAAATGCGACTGAAACCAGATGTGGCACTGTAAGCAAGCTGGAAAGATTTCAGGTCCACTGTCCTAGATTCATGTCCATTGTCTCCCTGCAAGTGGTCCCTGGAGCATAACCATGAACAAAATCTCCACTCTAAACCTGTACTTTCCTGATCTGTCGAAGAGGAATAATACTAATACTACTACCGCTACTACTACTACTGGTGTTGATGATGATGATGATGATGATGATGATGATGATGATGATTCAAGCATCAGAGAGTGGTTTGCAAGGTCCATCTCATTCAAGCATCAGAGAGTGGTTTGCAAGGTCCATCTCATTCAAGCATCAGAGAGTGGTTTGCAAGGTCCATCTCATTCAAGCATCAGAGAGTGGTTTGCAAGGTCCATCTCAGGTCAAGCACGATTTCAGTTTACAAACTCTGAGATGTGTGTTTAGCTGGTTGTGCTGAGGAGTCTGCCCTTGGGCACACATCCTACCCCCTCCTCCATCCATGCCCCTTAGAGATGGGCAGGATCATCAGTGCGATCTGCTGGTCCCTTTCTGTGCATCATGTCACCTGCTTAGTGTGCCCCCACCACTCTTCTTCCCAAATCTGTGTACACTTCTGAAAAGCTGTCGTAAACTTCATGCTCACCCTGGACCCTGGTGGTGATTAGACCCTCCTGATTCAGACACTGAGCCCTGCTCTGAGCTCATAAATGGCGGTCACTGTCAACCTGGCCAGTTGGACAATGTGACACTACCTGCCTGGTAGCTGTCAGGTCACAAGTGGTGGGACACAGAACTGGGAGGATTAAGGTGTAGTCATAGCTCTTCTGCTAACCAGCCAGGTGACTTAGGGGAGTCACTGTGCTCACCAGGAGAGCACAGCGCCCTAGTCTGCAAAGCTGGGGACACGATGCCCCACACATTTCTGAACAGCAAGACAGATGAGGGTGCAAAAGTGCCTTATTGGCCACGCATCACTGGGCAGACAGGCCTTGCCCTTCTTTTGTAATTTAAGTATCATGATGTTGTCATTTTTTTCACTTTTTAGTAAACTCGTATCTGAAGACATGCATCTGAAAATGATCTTTTGCTCAGTGAATTTCCAAGGCGTGTTTTTAAGAGAGATGAAAGAAATACCTTCTGAATAGCTAACAAAATCTGTGAGATGTATTAAATTTGTCCGTATTGCTTATCTCATTTTATCCTAACAACAGTCCTCCAAGGAGACCATTACTCTCCCCTCAGAGAAGAGGAAAAGCTCTCCCAGGTTTCTGGCGGGGATGGCGGTATGTACAAGGGTGACAGATGTTCGAGGATGAGGAGAGGCAGGCTCCAGGCCATCCTGCCAGAGGGACCTTCGATGCATGATGCTGGGACAGCGTCCAGGACGGAGATGGAGCCTCAGGTCTGTAGAAGGGGCCTTGGCTGTGCTCAGACACTAATGGCTCCTCCATGAGTAGGAAATCGAGGTTGCCTATGTGAATGTGATCAGACTGAAGTATAGGGACCATGACGCACCGCTGGGGACTAACATTTTAAAATGGGCTGAAGAAGAGGGTGGGATGGAGAAGATTAAGAGCCACCAGGGAGGCGGGGGGGATAGCAGGCTAATAGGCTGTTTGCAGAATTCAGAAGAGGGGAGAATTTCAAATAGGAGGGAATGTTCATCCTCGTACAACTGTTTAACTGTAATAAAGGATTGAAAAGCACCCAGTGAATTTGCCAGTTCGTACTTTGTTAACCACAGGAAGGCCATTTTCGTGGCACTGTGATGGCGAGGGAGGGACCAATCAGTGCGGCTTCAGAAATGACTGGAAAGTGAGGGGGATGCAGAGAGTGAGAACTGACAATTGGTTGTGAAAGTGAGGACTGATGAGTGAGAACTGAGAGAGGATGGTGGCTCCAGGGAGAGGCTTGGGCATGTGCAATGGATGATAGACTCAGAGAAACCTAGCTGTTCCTTACCACGGCCTGCTCATTCATTCATTCACTCAGGGACCTGCCATCGCCTGCACTGCTCAGAGATAGCTCAGAAATGCCGCCCCGTCAGGCTCCGGAGGCTGGAAAGAAGCGTAGATAACCTTGGGCACACCCTGCACAGGAGCTAGCAGAAGAAGGAGTGTCCATAGTCCTTAATGCTGCACAAAGCACACACACAACACATGAACACAGGCAACATGCACAAAACACTGCACAACACACGTCGCATGCGTCACACACAACATGCATGAAACACATAGGTGTAGATTAAAACATATACCGCATATGTGATGCATATGGAACTCACATGCACATGCAGAAACAGGCGTGCACATGCATAAAATACACACCATCCACATGCATGTCACATACAACATACTTAAAACACCTGTGTGGCATGCATCCGTGCATAGTGCTCGCTTTGTGCGGATAGCTCACAGCACAGAACAACACACCACAGGTGCACACATACACGCATGTGTCTAAACACACCAAATGCATTTTGCATGTGCCACACATATGTCACGTGTATGTATGCATACCACATGTATTGCACCCTCAGCACACACACACCACAGTGGAGTTCCCTAGCAACCCAAGGCTGTGCACACCGCGGGCACTGTGAGTGGCGTGGGAGGGAGGGAGAGAAGCATGCATGCCAGTCCTCAGAGTGCTGCAAGGCCACCAGGGGGAAGGGGCATGAGAACAAGATGCAGCCACCTCTACTCTCTGCGGGTTAACCACAGTGCCCGGGAAGCTGTAACCCCCAGACCTCCCCCTGCGTGCCCAGCCCCTGAGTCAGAGCAGGAGCAGCTGCTTTTAAATGGAGAAAACAGCCCCTCACCTTGATTGATTGATGTACGAATGCGGGGCCTTGCCCTCTGACGCGCTCCCGTTTCTAACTCAGAGCTGCGGTCTGAAGAGCTGAAGGCTCCTTAAGGCTATTTGGTGACAACAGGCTCTTAGTTCTGTGGGTAGAAAAACAGGGCTTGGAGAAGGTGCCGAACCTGAGCTACAGAGTGAGGTTTCCTCTCATCATTGGGCACCTTCATCTCACACTGAGGCAAGCTTGTCCAACCAACGGGCCCACGGGCCGCCAGCACGACCTCGAATGCGACCCAACACAAATTCTCAAACTTCCCCAAAACGTGACGAGATTTGCGAGCCTGCTCCTAGCTCCTGGGCCATGGCAGGCAGTGCAACCCACGTGTGGCCCCAGACAGCCCTCCTCGCCCCATGCGGCCCAGGGAAGCCTGCACAATCCCACCGTGAAACATGGCTTCGCTTTTTTTCTGACCGATTCCTTTACATCGGAAAAATTTCAGACATATGTGACTGTTCGCTCCTGTCTTCACCTCCAGTGAAAATGAGTGTGGGTGGAGGAAGAGGTACCTTCCTTAAGTGTTTTTTTTCCTTATCTCTCCATTTACCTCTAGGGCAGAAAATACCAGAAAGTACTTCCAGGTTCCCAGCAGTGGCATTCTGGTTCCATTTCTTTCTGCACTTGCTTTCTCTCCCAGGTCTCTTCTGACGGTGCTAACTTGTGTGCTGGGCTGTCGTTGAATATTCTGAAGTTGTGCAAAAGGCATTGGCAAAAAATAAATAAGCAGATAAATAGATGATAGATAGATAGATAGATAGATAGATAGATAAGTAAGTAAATAAAAAGAGAAAAGGTGTCCTCCTACCCCACTTAAATTAGTTATTGTCTCCAGCTACGATATTCATTCCCTCTCACTTCCCTTGTCTGGCGTCTTTTTTTCCTTTTTTTCTTTTGCTTTTTTCAGCAGTTATTCTGATGTGAGCTCAGTATCCACATTCACCCCAGAAAGCCCCACCAACAGGCCCTCCTATCCCGCCCCTCCCGAGAGGGAGGCTCGGTCACTCTCTGGACGGCTACAGAACATCTGTGTCACACACGTCTGTCTTCCTCTGGTTTTCTGCCATCACAATCCAACAATGTACAACAATAAGGCGTCCCCATTGACCCAAAATTATAGAGTCAACGTGCCTTCAGCTGTCAACTGCAAGCAGGCTAGCTCAGTGTCAGGTTTCATGTGTTTCCAGTTCTGCCTTGACCTCAAAGAACTGACCCCACCCAGGTGCATTTGTTCTTTGACAATGCATTGACTCCATGATGCCTCTTCGTTTTGCAGTTCCCACGTGGGCCTGTGGTCGAGGCATGGTCACTCATAGCACCATCCCACCCTCAAGAGTGCCTCAGTTGGCAAGACTCTCCCCTCCTGCCGCTGTCACCTAGAACTCTCACAGATGAATCATAAGAGCTGAGAGGTTTCGTCCAAGTAAAAACACAGCCTCCATCTACAAATGTTACTGAGCTTATTACGTACATTTGATTTTTATCAACTTGCTCATTAATTGTCACTAAATTTAAGAGGAAAGTAAAGGGCAGGGAGAGGCCAGGGTGAGGCAGGGACATTATGATGTGTCTAGTTGTATACAGTCCTCCCTCAAAGTGTTCCTAAATGTCTGACATTTCCATATTTTTTAGGAACGTCAGATCCTGATGCTTACAGATTAAAGAGTGTGAGGCATTGACTTGCCAAATGGAAAGATTATAAAAACAAATGACAAACAGAAAAGTATGCTGAACATATACAATTATGTGAGATTAAAGCCAGAGCAGAGTTGAGAGGAGGGCTCTCCAAGAGTGCAGAAGGCAGGAGCTTAAATGCGGGGGAGGGAGGAAACATAGACATTATGGTTTCTCATAGAGTTTCTGTACCTGGGGACAGACTTGTCTCCTAAGACTTTGGGGCTTCTAAGATTGTAACTTCTCCTAGGAGAAGGACAATGTTTTGTTTCTCTGCTGAACATTTATTCACATTCCATAGCACAGTGGGAGTTAATGAGATAATCTAGAAAAGTTTTAGGTTAGCAGACTCTTGCCTCCAAATCCTGAGGTAAATTTCCATGGGACCTTGAAGTATCATTGACTTCCCTGTTTCTTCAGCTGCATAATTAGGACCAGAGTTCTCCAAGCTGCCGATCAGCTTTAACATTCATGAGTCTAGAATTGTGAGTGTTGGATCAAGTTGGAGGAGGAACTCTCTGGCTTGATGACTTGTATGCAGAGAGTGTTTCAAGACGTGACCTTGAACCTGTTTCTTGACTGATAAATCAAGGACTTAAGAGTAGGTGATCTTGTATTGTATTCTGTTTCACTCCAAAATGCAAGAACTGTTTGCATTAAAATGCTGAGCCTTCATCCTCAGAGATCAAACCTGAAATGACATTGTATCAGGACTCAATATATGAAGAAGGAATGGGCCTTTATCCACATATAATTCACTGGTCCATTGATAAGAAACCTGTATTTTCAATGGGTTCATTTTTATCTGAGCCATAAAATCTCAATCCTGTCTCAAAAATGATATTTTCCCTTTCAATGTAAGAGGCAATTTATTTTATTGTTGCTTGAAACTAAAGGAATCCAATAAACTGGTTTGGAGCCAAAGAAGACCATAATGACAAAATGATTGATACTTTTATAGTGCAGAGCATGCTATTCTCAAATTGGAGAAATGCAATATAGAAGATGCTCATTTGTACCACTGACCAGTATTCATCTCTGTAATAGAATATAACACTCCTTTGTATTTATTAAGTACCTGTCACCACTAAAAATACAAAGTGGAAGGGCTTCACTTTTAAGTCTCAGGATGGCCCAATATCAGTTGTTACAGCCCACTGGCATCAAGGATCTATGTGAGAGCTTGAGGCAGGAATACCAGCTCTGCTGCATACCGAGAAAAATAAAAGCTTTGTATGCAGTATCTACTGGTAGAAATGGAAGTTGCATAAGCAGATACTATTCAACAAGACAAAAGAAAAGTTTTAAAACAACCATATTGTTCAACAAGGAGGTCTAGCAAAAGGGTGTTAACCCCAGTGGTCTTCTAGGGTGGGTGCATCACTACTATCTCGCTAAGTCCTCGCAGAACCCTCCTGGGATGTACCTGGTGACCCCATCGCACAGATGAAAAAGCAGAGACTTGAGGAAGGTAAGCCTTTCTCCTTGGGTCATTGAACTATTACATGTTTGAACCAATACTTGAAATGCATTTTGACTGATTCTGAAGCCTATATATTTTCATTATCCCAGAACATCTTCATAAAGTAGTTAGATTTTATTGCCTGATGACAACAGTATGCAATAATGAATAATTAATGACTTCTTAACGTCTGCCATCTTTGGTCAAGAATAGTCTGGGATGAAGTCAGACTTGAACTATGTGAAGTCTTCAAGAACACATCCCTCCCTAGTATTCTGTACTAACTCATTGGGGAAGGTGTGATAAGTGAGAATTGTCACAAGGTCTTATGACTCCTGAGCATGGGTAGGCTTATCATGGAAGGTTGCCTGGAGGAAATGGAAAGTAGAGGAAGGCCTAGTTCCTGTCCCATGAGTCAGCCGCTATTCCAAACCAACACGTAACGCACTAAGATTCTATGAGTCTCAAGTTTCTCCCGACTATGAGCTGATGGTGGGGAAACTTCCCTGGTTTTCTTACAAGTGGTCATGCTTTTGCTTTTCTGTCTGTCTTTGTCTTTTTTTCTAAAGATTTATTTTATTGTTTGAGAGAAGGTGAGACAGAGAGAGAGAGAGAGATGGGAGAGGGCCCAGAGCAGTCCCCACAGTTGTACATCATTAGTTATGACATAGTTTCATTCCACAGAGGTGGGTGTGGGGCTGCATGGGGCAGGAACTGAACTAGGGGCCTCCTGGGGGCCACCTCAGTGGTTAGCAGTTGTGTAGCGGTTCAGCATATGGGTTTGCATGGGTCAGGGCTGGGATTTGATCCCTGGACCTTATGGTTGCCAGGCAAACACTCAACCTGTTGAGCTCTCCTGGCATTCCTGATCATGCTTTTCTTGAATCCTTGCAATGAGAGAAGGCTTATCACCTCCCCAAAACTTTGCCCACTAAATTTTGATCAATGATGTACTGACCCACTTCGTTTTTGTAATAGGTATGATGCCTTTTTATGAGCTGAATTTTCTCACTTATAACTTTCGTCCTTTGGCCCTTTTTGTTATTGAGATTCAAATGGAACAAATTCACACACACCTTTAATATACAATAGTCTCCCCTCCCCTTATCTACAGTTTCATTTCCACAGTTTTAGTTACCTGTGGTCAATCATGGTTCAAAAACCTGCAATTTCCTTTGAAGTCCGAGTTTACCCCTTGAAACAGCCTCTGCATACATGTCATCAAGCCAGACAATTCCTCCTCGCGATCTCCAGGATTCCCCTAAGCAGATGACTCTCCTTCTGACATATTGTCAGCAGGTCGATTGTAGTCTAGTGCTACATCACAACACCTACATCATGCCACCTCATGTCATCTCATCACATAGACATTTTATCATCTCACATCATCACAAGAAAGGGGAGGTCAGTACAACAAGGTATTCCAAGAAAGAGAGAGACCACATTCACATACCTTTCATTGCAGTATATTGCTATCATTTGTCTATTTTATTATTAGTTGTAGTTGTTCATCTTTCACTGTGCCTAATTTATAAATTAAAATTTATCATAGGTATGTATTAATAGGAAAAAAAAAACCTATGAATAAGATTAAGCAGTATCTGTGGTTTTGGCATCTTCTGGGGGATCTTGGAGCATATGCCCTGTGGATAAGCAGGGTGGGGTTGAGAGTGGGTCTGCTGTACTTCAGAAAAAGAGAACTGTCCCTAACTGTGTAATGAAGATGTCACCCAGAAGTTACAATTTACTCTTCGATTAGCTTCTCACTTATTCTCTGAGCAATTGATCACAGGTAAGTTATTTGGCTTCTCCAACCCCTCCGGCCCACACTTCAAATTTCTCCTATGAAAAATGAATGAGTTGGATGTGATGAATATTTGAAGCTTCACCCAACTTGGATTCTAGGTGACTCCCTGATCCTTCAGGAAAAACACAGATAGTCTCCCCCACTCCCCACCCCACCCCCCTGGCATAATGTGCCCCCTCCTCTTGGGAACTGAGCAACGAACTATCTTTCCCATGACGCTCACTTCCTAGACTGTTGTCCTCATCATAGCTGCATAATAATAAAACCTATGTTTTTAAGCTGCCTCCCCAGGTTGGCTAGGATAGGAGCACCTCATGTCGTGTTAGGCATGGTGAGCTTGGAGCATTTAGCTGTTCAATAAGTGTGAGGAAAGAGTCTTTTATTGGCTGTTAAGATTTGAGGGCTCCGTGAGGGAGACTAAAGCTGTCTCCCTTTGGATCACAGTGGTTGATACCCAGTTTCTCCTTACAAACCTCTGGAGATTGAAGTTCTGTGACAAATGTGTACACTCATTTTTTTTATCTCATCAGCTCATTCTATGGGTGTATAATGACCACCATTTTCTGCTGGAGCAGGGAACACATCAGCTATCACCCTAGCTCTCATGGGATGTAATCTCAGATGGAAGATACAGAACAAGGGTAAAACTACAACAGTGACCTATACTAAAGGGCACTAAATAAATAAATAAATAAATAAATAAATAAATAAATAAAGGGTGATTGCAAACCTCTTTCCACCTGCCTTTAGGGGAGACAGAAAAAATAAATAATTAAGATGAACTCTTACACTTAAATAGCCTGTTTTCCTGTTGGTTCTATATGTTTCTATTATTCAGATCAAGCTTGCCCAACCTGCGGCCTATGGGCCACATGCAGCCCAAGACGGTTGTGAATGTGGCCCAACACACATTCGTAAACTCTCTTAAAAACATTATGTGGGGAAGCTGGGATGATGCAGCAGGTTAAGCGCTCATTTGCAGCCCCAAGGTCTGAGGATCGAATCCTGGCACCAGCCCATGTGGAGCAAGCTTCCCATGTGAAAGGCCCCCAGTTTGGCCCCCAGCTTGAGGGGGGGTGTGCCTCCCATGTGGGAGGCCCCCAGCCGGTTCCTGCCCTGCACAGCCCCGCTCCCACCTGTGGAGTTAAACTATGTCGAAAACTGATGACATACAATTACGGAGACTTCTCTGGGCCCTCCCCCTTCTCTCTGTCTCTTTCTGTCACTGTCTCTGTCTCTCTTTGTCAAAATGATAAGACAAATCTTCAAAAAAAAACGAAAATTTTTGTGATTTTTTTTTTTTTTTCTTTGGCTTCTCAGCTATCATTGGTGCTACAGTATTCTATATGTGGCCCATGATAATTCTTTTTCCAATGTGGCCCAGGGAAGCCAAAATATTGGACACCCCTGATTTAGATGATTAAGATACCTACCTAAATACGATCATAACCATCTAAGTAATAATAACCTAGATATAATCTAAATAATAATGATACCTCAAATATTCAGTGTTTTCCCATGTACAACCCAGTCACGTACAGCAATGCGCGTGGATTATTAGTTTGCTGAGCACTTTCACCTGTCCCTCCTTTAACATCTTGGGCCTCAGATCTGAGTAAAAGGCCCAATCTGGTTAGAGCTGAAACTCTAGTGCCCTGACGTCGAATACAGAGTGACTGAGGTTCGGCGGGATTGTCCTGTTACCGTTGTGGAATTGTAGACCACGAAGCTCTGGGTCCTAGTGTAGATGCCTCCGAAAGAGACAAAGGTGAAGCCTGTGGCCACGTGAAGTCCCCTTTCTCCCTCACAGGCTATGATCTGGGGATCTGACACATCACACTTACCCTACCTAGCATTAAGTCCACGGGATGGATGGGGAGTACCTCCAAGTTCAGCTGGGATGGGCTACAAGGAATGGGAATCAGTTTACGCCCTGAACCAGCTTTCCTCCTAGAGGGTCAACTGTGAAATGTAACAAAAACAGACAGCAGCTGCTGTCTAATGTGAAAATTAGGGTCTTGGATGATGGGCAGTTCTCACTGTCAAAGCCAGATTCCTTTACCGGTTAAGGCTCATGGTGAAAATAAGGAACCGGCTACTAGAAGCAGCACCCTCCTGAAAAGTCTGCCAGAGCAGTGAGCTGAAAGGAACTATTTATATCCTGCTCCCAAGCATCCAGCACCCCCCAGACTGCTCAGACTGAAAGCAGCAAAGATGCACCACCAACCACGAAGGGGACACTCTGGAAACTACCAGCCAAACCCCTGGGACGCACCCACCCCTGCCCTGCCCTGCCCTGCGCCCCGGGCCGTTGGTTCTGGCTGCTTAGATCTTGAGTCAAGAGTGCATTTACAGCTCAAAGGCACAGGCTGACCTGCCAGCCGGGCAGGGCCCAGGGGATCACTGTTGATGGAAACTCCTGAAGTCACTCGGAACAAGGAACCCGGGACTTTGGGCAATCTTGATAACGGACATGTTTTCACACAGAGAAACGTCAGGCACACTGAGCTCGGAAGTTACATGAAGAAAAGTGCTGATGCCAAACCACTTAAGCCCTACTTGACAGTGCCATGTTCCACTGGAAAATAAAATCCGCTGACCCCGTGGCCACACTGTGCTGACTTTGTAAAATTACTGCAGCTGGAGGCGCAGGGAGCCGAGCTGCTCAGTGATGGGTGAACCTCCTGAGGTTTAGAGTTCGAGTTCAGTTCCGGTAATGGCTTAGCTGCTTTTATGCTTCCAGAAGCTTGAGAGTCTGGGGAGGAAGAAAAGAGTTTAAAAAGGGGGGTGGGGGTGCAGGGGATGGTTTTGAGCAGTTGATTGCACATGTACAGGTCAGAAAAAAGAGGAAGGACAACTGTGGGGGTGGGATCTTAGCTAAGGGATGGGGGGTGGGGGGTGCAGAAGTCCTTAGTTGCCATAGATGACAATGGGAAAGAAAAGGTGTCTGCTCTCCTGTTTCTTATTCTAAGGCCTTGATGAGATTAGAGATAGAGGTCACGTGTGTCTTTCCTCTGATCCAGCCCACATGCAGCTCTAAGTGGCCACATCCTCTCTGCTTGCACAGCTCCTGGTTGGTTTCCCCAGCATAGCATTGACCTTCAGTGCTCGGTCATTCAGCCACGCAGTCAACACGTGTGAAACAACCACCATGTGCCACACAGGATTCTAATAGAACCAGACTGTTTAAGTCCCAAATCCTGACTCCATCACTTATTTCTCAGTGAACTTGGGCAGATTGTTTAACCTCCCTGTGTCTCAGGTTGTCATCAATAAGAGAAATAATAGGACCTAACTCATAGGGTCATTGGGAGAATAAAATTAATTACTCTATGTAAAGTGCTTAGAATAGTGCTGGGCATGTAATCAGGGCTACATCGGAAAACAGATACTGATCAAATGATCACCAAGACATGAATAATTACATAAACTGTGACGTGTTCTGTGAAAGGAAGGCTTGTGGGCCTAGGAGACCTGGAGTAACTGCAAGGGGAAGAATCAAAGAAGGCTACTCAATAGTGGTGAAATTGTAAGTGAGAAAGCAAGCTGAGTAAGAGTATACTGAAAGGAAAGGAATTTGAGAGAGGATTCTCAGCTGTTCCACAATGATCTACCTTCCACTAACAAGCTTGTCCAACAGCCCTAGGCCATATGCAGCCCAACACAAATTCATAGCTTTCTTAAAACACTGTGAGATTTTTTGTGTGTGACCTTTTCTTAAGCTCATCAGCTATGGTTAGTGTGAGTGTATTTTATGTGTGGCCCAAGAAATATGGCTTCTTCCATTCAGGGAAGCGAAAATGTTGGCCAGCCCTGCCCCAGACCATTCTGGTTGGCAGAATTTTTTCTGGAAAGGACCAGATCACAGGGCTATGAAGTCTCTGTGGCAACTTCTCAGCTCTGCCACTGAACTGTCAGCTTCTCCAGGGCACAGGCCTTGTCTTCTCTCTTTTGTATCCACAGTCCCTGACACTTAGAAGGTGTCCAATAGATGCTCGTTGAAGGGATGAAAGAGTAAATAAGCAATATGAGCATCTCCTCAGGAGAACACCTTGTCCCTAGCATTCTGGTAGCTACCTAGAGGGATCAAGATACAACATAACTCCCCCCTGCCCGCTTGGAGGATGGTTTCCCCAGTAAATACACTGCAGTGCTCATTGGCAGGACTCAATCTCCACATACGTCAATGAACTCCACACAGTACACACACACACACACACACACACACACACTCACACACTCACACACTCACAGACTTGCTCTCACACACACTGAGGATTCAACACTCTGAACAAAGACCATAATGAACCAAGACTCTAATGCCTACATAGGACTCAAGGACAGGAGGTGAATCCAAGCATCATATAGCTAACAGGCGGGAAGGTAGGTCCATCGAGCAGGGAGGGAAGGACTCGAAGTGAGCAACCCAGGTTCCAGCTGCCATGCCTCCAACTCCTAGAGTAGGACAACAGAGGACTTAAGTTCTCTGAGGCTTTGTTTTTTAATCTGTGAAATAGGAAATATAATACCTGCTTTAACCTTAGGGTGAAGGTGTAATGATCAAATGAGACAAAGCTTGTGAAACTGCTTTGCTTTAAGAAAGCACTATTCAAATACAAAGAGAAAGGCATAAATTATCTAAGAAAACATTCATTTTATCTCTGTCTTCTTGTCTAACATATATGCACACCTGTGCCCATGCAAACATACGTGCAAGCACACACAGAGCTCCCCTAGCCACAGGTACGAGCCCCCTTATTACCTGACACAGTTCTCAGCCATTGTTTTCAAAGACCCCACTTCCTCTGAATCACGCACTTCACAGGAGACTAGCCCACTGCCTGTTTGGAAGGTCCTTCTACTACTGAGCTGGGTTGTCACCCTTTATGGTCTGCACACATATCCTCTTGATTTTTCCTATTTGTGTTTAGACATAATTAGCTGTGTATTAGACATAATTACCTTTGGACTATCCCTTAACCTTTCCGCACTTCAGTTTCCTCCTGTATATAGAGTGTTTACTTCGATATTTCCCAACTGTCTTATCAGCTACAAAATTCTGTAGCTCTTCCTACAGAGAATAAAAGAGAGAGAGAGAGAATTTACCTTTGAATGACATTGATGTCCTGGTCTAGTGTCCATTAATCAGGATGATCAGATGTGTGAGTGGCTTTCAGGGCTGAGAGGCAGGTTTATTATCAATCTGTGGGCAGTGGGTCCCAGCACTTACTTGCAGGGTAGGTCAGGGACTTTGATATGATTGATAGAATTTTTATCTCATGAAGGTCATGATGAACCAGAAACCAATTTATGAACATTTTGAACCTGGTCTGGTCAAATCCCAGCTTCCTCCCTGACCATAACGTGAAGTTGCCAGGCATAAGCACACAAAGAAAGCACAGGTTAGAAAGAAACCCCATCCTGTGCATTCTTAATTAAAGATTTATTTTTATTGTGTTTTTTTGACAGAGAGAGATACAGAGACAGAGACAGAGAGAAGGGGGAGGGCCCAGAACAGTCTCCATAGTTGCACATCATCTGTTTTTCCACATAGTTTCATTGCA
The DNA here is from genome assembly GCA_004027555.1 of Craseonycteris thonglongyai. Lineage (NCBI taxonomy): Eukaryota > Metazoa > Chordata > Mammalia > Chiroptera > Craseonycteridae > Craseonycteris > Craseonycteris thonglongyai. Next base: position 52,649 of record PVKE010001314.1, read on the forward strand.
CAGGTGGGCGGGGCTGCACAGGGCAGGAACTGGGCCGGGGTCTCACCCTGGTGAGAACTGAACTGGGGGAGCTCCCCAGTTCAGCATATGGGTCCGCACGGGCCGGAGCTGGGATTCGATCCTCGGTCCCCAGGGCTGCAAAGTGAGCGCTTAACCCACTGAGCCATCCCGGCTTCCCCCATCCTGTGCATTCTTAATGAATGAATTAAGGATTTCATGAATTCACTTACACAGTGTCTGACACATAGTCGGGGATGCGTGGGTCTCCCTGGGCTTCAGTTTTGCCATCTGCAAAATGGGACTATCATCCTGCATGGTCCACCCCACACAAGCACCAAGAGGGTTAGCATTGCCCAAATTTGCACCGTACTACATAGCCCACAATGCAAATGTAGGGCACAAGGCTTTTGTGGGTATGAAGGCATTGCAGGGCTGATGGGAAAGTGGAAGAATCGACATTGGACATGTCCATCAGTCATGGCCACTCTAGTAAGAACGCAGTTCTGATTTTTCCCTATGTGAAGAGGAGATCACAGCAGCAGGGGAGGAGGTCTAAGGGAGGGTGGGAGAAAAGTGACATGCAAGGAAGGTGCAGACAGAACCATCCCTCTCCGGGGAGCAGCCTTGCATGGTAGCATTTTAGGGGGAGACTGCCATCATTTGAGATGCCAGCTCCACGGTGGTGAGTGTGCATTCGGGTGCCCATGCTTCTCTCGGGAGCCTCAGCATCCTCATCCATCACACGGGGCTGTCTGGTGGGCTGTGGAGAAGATGAGATGAGTTGATGGATATGGAATGCCGCCCGGCGCTTGGCAGCATAGACAGGGGCTGGCACACCACAGCTCAGCCCTCCTGCAGTGCTGCCCGGAGCCAACGGCACTACTACGGCTTCTAGATCATTAGAAGATGAGCCCCAGGCGGGAACTCCAGAACCACACCCCTTTGTACATACTTCTGGCCCTGGGTTCCAAACCCGCATCCTGAACGCAGCGTGGCCCACAACGTGCTCTGGCACTGGGTGCGTGCCGTCCTCTCTCTGATCCTCCATTGCCCCATCCCTGAAGTGGAGGCTGCACGCTCTCCCACCAAGACCCCTTTCCCTCGTAGCCACCACAGCAGACAGCACGAGTCCTGACACGGGCTTCGGAAGCGCAAATACTTGGTGTTTACTCCACCATGCCCTCGCCCAAGATGCGTTTATACTTACTTCATGCTCACAACAGCTCAGAGAGGGGTCGTCGTCCCCCTGTCATAGAAGGAAACAGGCCCAGAGAGGTTACATAAGAGGCTGAAGGTTACATGAAAGCGTGAGCTTCCAATTCACCAGCAATCGGGCTCCAGAGCTCCATTCGCATAAATGCTTCCTTTGAGAGAAATGTTTTTCTAGCCCCATTTTAAAGATAGAAACACTGAGACTCAGACACTCTGTGAGGGTTGGTCTCAAACAAGTGGCAGACCCTGGACTTTTACCCCAGACCTTCGGCTACCGACCCCTGCTGCCCTGAACGCTGGGGGAGGACTCTGCCGAGGCTCCTGCCGTAGAGCCCCCAGTGTCTTCTGCTCAGGCTCCGGCATCTCCGCTCCGGGCTCCGGTCTACCCTAGTGGCGTCTGCCTTATTTTCGAAGCTGCCTCTCCTTCCCTCTTCCTGAGCAGGCTGAGGGGGAAGGAATTGGTTGGTGAACCAGCAAACACCTCTGTTTTAGATTTATGAGATTCTGGATCAAGTCCCCAAAGAAGCAGATTAATCACAAGAAGTTATTTTCCTTTTAATTAAAATATTCTCTACAGTGGTGCTGGCCCTGCTGATTCACAGAGCAGACAATACCAGTGAGCATAGCAAGTGAGCAATATTAATTTTCCCCAACTAATTTGCAGATACTATCCCTCACATGTGCCAATGGCTGACAGGCTCGTGTGTGCACCTGCCAGCCGTTATCTCTGGGCTCTGAGTTCCCTCTGTCCTTTTACTGATTCTGGAGACCTCCCCAAGGAAGGAGACATGCAGAAGACATGGTGAGGAATACAACTATGTGCAGGCATCATTTTGAGGAACAACAGTCATCTGGGAAGCAATTTCAGCTGAAAGCCAAGAGACTGTGTGTTTTATGGAAAACGACTTGAGCATCCGGATTCAACTCGGATTAGGTGACTGTGAGCTTGTTGAGTGAACTGTAACCCTCCCCATAAATCCATGTGTTAAAGTCCTGACCCCTCGGTCCCTGACAATGTTATTATATTTGTAGATTAGGCCTTTAGACGGTCATTAACTTAAAGTGAGGACGTAGAGGTGGGCCGTCATCCTATCTGACTTGTTTCCTTATAAAAAATGGAGATTAGGACACAGACCGGCTCAGAGGAAAGACTGAGTGTGGACGCTGTGAGGCATCTAGCAACAAGCCAAGGAGCGAGGCCTCGTGCAAACAAAACCTGTAGACACTTTGCTCTTGGCCTTCCAGCCTCTGAAACAGTGAGAAAATAAATGTGTTGTTTAAGCCACCCTGTCTACAGGATTCTGTTATGGCAACCTGAGGGCAAACCTAGCTGATTTCCAATCTTCAGATCTATGAAAAGAGGACTGAGAATTCATCTCCCAGAACAGGGGTCTCCCAACCTTTCAGCCCGCGGGCTGCCTTAACTATCAAACAGCAGTTTGGGAGCCGACTACACACTCGAGGTCCAAATAAAAAAGAATCAAAACATAGGTGTTGTTTTTAATTATTTATTTAATATTATTTTATTCAGATAAAAAGGTCTCCACGGGCTGGATGAGAGGGGCTTGTGGGCCGGATGCGGCCCGCGGGCCGTAGTTTGGAGACCCCTGTAGAACTTGGCTGGTGTGTCAGGGTGGCCACGGCCCTTGCCTGATTGTCTGCTGATACTGAGCCAGGAATGAGATGGACATCTTGAACACTGCCCACTTCAAGGCAGGACCACTTTGGTAGAGGAGCAGCCATGCCCTCTGTTCTCCACACAAGCTCAGAGGCTCACGCGTAGGATCCACACCTAAGTGCAGCTTTCTCTGGTCCCTCCCCATGATGCTTCCCACTCGCCATCTTTTCCGGATGCCCGGCCTCACAATGTGTCCTTTCTCTGTGCCCCGTAGCCCCCTGCATGGACATTGTTTGGTGCCTTTGATAAGTGTATTGCACGGTGGCCACGCCCATTTGTTCTGTGTCCCTGTCCACTGCAGTGTGACTTTGAAACTTCTTCCACCAAACGTTAATAGTTCATTATGGAAGGCAGTGTGGAGATTCCTCAAAAAACTAGGAATGGAATTGCCATATGAGCCAGCAATCCCTCTCCTGGGTATCTACCCAAAAAACCTGGAAACCTTAACCCGCAAAGATATATGCACCCCAATGTTCATCACAGCACTGTTCTCGGTGGCCAAGTCGTGGAATCAGCCAAAGTGTCCTCTGATAGATGACTGGATAAAGAAGTTGTGGTACATCTACACAATGTACTACTACTCAGTGATAAGAAAAGACGAAATACAGTCATTTGTGACAACATGGACGGGCCTCGAAAACATCTCATTAAGCAAAATAAGTCAGAATGAAAGAATCAAGAAACATATGACAGACCTCACTTATAGGTGGAATATAAAACTAAAAGGAACAAAGAAACAAAAACTCATGGACACAGTAGTTTAGTGGTTACCTGAGGGTAAGGGGGGAGGTGGGTGGGAGAGCCGGTGTGGGGAAGGAGTAGGGAGGGGCATCAAATATATGGTGATGCAAAGAGAGCTGATTCTGGGTGGTGAGCACATAATGCAATGTATAGACGATGTAATGTAGAATTGTACACCTGGAAACACTGTAATTATCAATCAATGTCACCCCAATAAATATAATAATAATAATAATAATAATAATAATAAAGTTAATAGTCTGCTTCCTGACCTTTTGAGTCTTAGCTGGCCTGGTGACTTGCTTTTCCCAGGAGCATGTAGCTGGAGTGACAGCATCCCGGGCCCAAGGCTATGCCTCAGCAGGCTTGCGTAGCTTCTCTTGTTCTCCTGGGCGTCCGTTTCTGCTGTTAAGACGAGGGGAGGCCATTCTGCTGGTAATGAATGGTCACAGAAGAGAGTCCAAATGTCCCAGCCAAGGTTATTCTAGCCAGGCCCACAGCTAGCCCATCCCCAAACAAGTGAGAAAGCACAGGCAAGACCGGCGAAGCCAACCCACAGCTGATTTTTGACTGCGGGGTGAACGCAGCTGAAACTGGAACAACCCAGCCATGTCCAGCCTGAATCTCCAACTCACAGTCATGAACCAAAGCAACAGCAGCACGTGCACCAGCAGGATTTGAGGCGATTTGTTACACAGCACAAACGCGCTGATCAACATCTTGTCTCACCTCTCCTGCTAGCACCTTGCAAGCAGGATGTGTGCCCTGGTCACTCGAGGATGCGTGCATTAGGATAGGTGTGTGAAGAAAAAGCACTGAGCAAACGAAGGAAGAATCGTTCTCTCCAGACACTCAGCTGTTCTTATATGGTGTGTGGCAGACGACATTTTCCGGATTGGATACGACAGCATTTCCCCGCCAACATGTTCTCCTACAACCCGGCTTTGCCTCAACATAGTTCCACCTCATCCAAAGATGGAGTGTACTCTTCCAACCCCCCAAATATGAATGAACCCTATATTTGCTCTGACCATTAAAGTACAGCAAAAGCGCTAGATGTGAGCATCGCCTTGGGGAGCCAGCTCAGGGGAAGAAGAGATACAAGCACGTTTTGACAAGCCCAGGTCCTGGGGAGAAGCCCTGGAGGGTGACATGCCACACAGAGCGCGAGAGAGGCAACCAGGAGCACGGAGGCACTGGCATGAGAGTAAGATGCCTTCGTGAGAGTGAACCTCCGGCCCTCACTGTCCCACCCGGTGCGCATGGGGCAGAGAGAAGCTGCCTAGCCCACTTCTTCTCAACAAACTGACCCACTACATTTTGAGCAAAATAAATGGTGTTATTAAGTCATTAAAATTTTGGGATTGTTTATTGAGCAACAATAATCTCAGCCCATTCAGGCTACAGTAACAGAATATCATAGACTGGGTGGCTTACGAACAACAAAAATGTACTTTTACAATTCTGGAAGCTAAAAGTCTAAGATCAAGGCACCAGAATATTCCATTGATAGATGGCTACTTCCTGGTTCATAGACAACTATCTTCTCTCTCTGTGTGTGTTCAGAATAACATGAGGGGCAAGAGAGCTCTCTGGGGTCACTCCCATGAGGATGCTAATCTATTCATGAGGGTTCTGCCCTCAGGACCTAATCACCCCCCAAAACCCCATCTGCTAATCCCATCATTAGAGATTTGACTTCAACATATGAAGTTGAGGGGGACATAGACATTCATTCCACAGCAAATATATACACAAAACATGGATAGCATGTTGCAGAAGAAAATCTGGCTCTAGAGATATTAAATATGGATTTACATCCTGACTTCTTACAACCATGCATGATAGAAGGAAAGCTCACTTAAATTTTCTGACTCTTTTTTCCTATATGACAGAGATGCAGTCACCCATTTAATAAAACTTTACAGAGAGCATGGAGGAAACACAATAAACAATCCAGTCTCTACCTTAGGGGAATTCAGTCTGTTCGACAAACAAGGTCAAAGGCCAGAAATTCACAGGGCAGGGCTATCAGTTCTCCTACTGCAAAGCTGGAATGCATGGGAGGTTGAGAGGAGTACTGGATTCACTCCAAGGTTTGGGAGGTAAAGTGGTAGATGAAGTAGAATCTAATAAACTGGGACCCACCCGTACTATAGGGAGTGAATCAAGTGAAGAAGAGAGAATGGGCCACAAGAAGAAGTTTAAGAGAAAGGAGTAGCGTATGTTCAGAGTTCAGAGCTAAGGGGAAGCATGGGGCCTTACAGAAGAATTCACCAGGTGGATCAGGGGTAAGTGTGAGTGCATGCGCTGTGTGCATTCACTTCAAGTTCATTAGGCAAGATGTGACCACCCTAAGAGAACTTAAAATGAACTCCTCAGAAATGAATTGTGCAGTCAATTTTAACCTTTAGGGAGGACACAGCTTGATGGATGTACCGTGGAAAAGGGTTAGTTTAAGCAGTCTTCCAAGAGAATAAAAAAAAAAAATCCCAATTCTAGAAGAGAAGATGGGTTTACCATTCAAAGAAGTATTCGGGGAAGTGGTGAAGAATATACATGGCAATTAAGTACTACAAACTTTTCCTCTTTTGTTTTAAATCGGAAAAGTACAACACAAATCATGCTCAAAAGAAAGGATTCTGTTTTGAGTTGGCACCTGTAAATTTCTGACACAACTATCAATGAGAATGAACAGTATTTGATGCAGTTCCAAGAACTGTGCACACTACATCAGCTCTGGATTATGCCCATTTAATCAGGGACGGAGAATAGGACAGTAGAACTTTAACAGAGGTCATGGTCAAAAAAATGACAGTGTAGGTCGCGTGAGATACATTCATTACTAGTATAAGCTAAAATGTAAAAAAAAATTTAAAAACATAGCAAATATAATGAAATTCATGATTTTAAAATTTATTTACAGTTACAATCTAGAAATTATTAAACAAAGAAATATAAAAATATAAAGAATACAATTTTTTCTTACCCAACAATGCCTGCTGTAACGTTTTTGACCACGCAGGGTTATTAATAAAATCAGGGATCAGGGGTTACACGAAGTTCCCAGCATAAGGAGCATGATGCCTAAACCAAAAAAGGGAGATAAACATCTCACACAGCAGTGGAGAAGGACGGAGCTCCACAGAGGCACAGTCCTCAACCCCAGGACGATAAGGTCCCAGGAAAACTGTCCCCTGCGTTACGTGGAAGCCTGAGGTTAGGCAAATGGAAGAGATTATTAGCATATCATTCAGCAGAGCACACTGCGAAGTTGCGTGGGCCCTAGCTGTAGGCCAACCAGAATCCTCTCAGAAGGACCAAATATCAGGAACCTGAACATTCCAAGCCAAGAACTTTGAGGGAATCAGTGCTCCTATCCTGGGCATGTGGGGTCCCTCCCAGTAGGCTCCCTAGTAGAGCCCATTGTGGGCTCTAGGAACTTGGGATTCCACTCCCAAATGGGCTCAAGCTGGCTTTCAGGCGCCTGCACAGGCCTCAGGCTTAGATCTCTGTTAAGAAAAATTACTCAGAGATGAACAAAAAGTGCTTCACGCTTCCTGGTGTTTTAACCTTGGAGCCACTGGAGTTGTGTCGTCCATTAGGATGTACCGTAAGCTATTGACTAAGTACAGGCACGCTCACCGATCTCTCTGCATGCTCTAAATATGGGTCGGACCCAGAATAATTCAGTAGGTGTTGTGACCCAAAGTGTTGAGGAAGGGAAGTTACTCCATGTGAAAGAACCAATGCAAAACAAACAGACCAACAAAAGAACAGATCACTAAACCTCTCCAGGAGGGAGAAACTTAGAATAAGTGCCTTTGTGTAACTGCCTTTTCATGCGCGTGTCAGGAGTGGGGCAGCGAATACTTGCAAAGGCCATTAGGCACATAAGCACAGTTATAACTAGTCTGCCCTGCACAGAGGGGCGTGCCAGTGACGGCACTTTCCAAATGTTTAGGTCACTTTTTGAAATGGGTTCAGAGTCCAAACTAGTCTGTTTCCTGGCACATAGGAGAAGCTGCAATGGGTGCAGCATCTCTAGAAGTACCTCACTGTCAACAGCCAGGCTCCCCAGGGGATTTGAGGAGTCCCAGATGGAAAATGGAGAAACCTCACTGTAGTGTGATTGTCCCTGGGGAAACAACTTCACGTGGCAAAACATTTTGTTTTTAAGTGAACCAATGAGCCAATAGAGAAGGGGCATCCAAGACAAGGACGAGAAATGATGAGAGGAGGAGAACCGACGCCCCTAAGGCACTGATTACACCCGTTGTGCTGAGCCCAACCCCCCAAGAACTCAGCGCAGTGGATGACGTGATACCCATTTTATAGCAGCAGAAGCTTAGGATATTTAAGACACTAGCCTCAGATCACACACCTGGTATTAGCATAATTGTGATTTTAACAGGAATAACACAAAATACGAGTTGGATAGGTCTGATTCAGACAAAAGGACATCTAAATAAGAGTAACAGTCAATAAGAAATCTGTGATGGGCATTTGAAGAAGAATGTGTTCAATTTTATAGTTTGAAGACATCGGCCATTATTATGTTCCCACTCCCATTTCTTGGATCTATGGTTGCACGCCAAATAACAATCTGACTGCTCAGTGCAAAGGTGTGTAGAATCTAACAACCAGGGACCCACCCATACTATAGGGCATGAATCAAGTGAAGAAGAGAAAATAGGTCACAAGAAGAAGCACTAAAACATGACCTTCAATACGTCATGCCCTTGAATCTGCCTGTCCCTGTATACCAGCTTATAACCAATCCCTGTGGCTTGTTCAGTATCAGTGAACTGGGGCAAAGGTGGTGATGTCACCCTGTGAGCCTTCCCCAGTCCCGTCTACAGATGAAAACACAGGCTGGACCGATATCTTCACTGCAGACTGAAGAGACCCTGGGGAGGTGGACCCTCAGCTGTCCCACAGAAACCAAGATAGTAAATATGTGCTGTCTTAAGCTGCTAAGTGTTTGCTGACCTGTCGTGCAGCAATTCGAACAAAGACAATGGGTTTTAAATTTCTTTGTTATAGCAAACAGCAGGAAGGATGTACTCGCTCTGTGTACTCGTAACATGTAAGTATAGTACATATGTCTGTGTGTGTGCATGCACATGTATGTGCTGACAAGCTTTGCACATAAACACAAATTAAGTAAAGGCTAGTACTTAGAGAAGCTGATAGGATGGGGAAATGCATGTCAAGAAAGAATAAGGTAAATGAAAGGGAGTCTTGGCATTCATAAATCTAGGATGCTCTCCATCTTGCCATTGCATGCATTTTGGAACAATGATGAAGAGCCTAGATTTGGGTGTCAGAAGACCTGGTTTCAATTATTTTTTCTGCTGTGTGACTTTAGGACAATTACTTAAACTCTGTGGCTCAGTTGTCTGATTTATAAAATGGGAATGATAGTAGTGCTTAACCTCAAAGAGTTGACAAGTGCATTGAATAAACATATTCACTGAGCACAATGAGTTGACAAGTACATGAAATAATATAGGTCAAATGCTTAGAAACAGGCCTGGCACAAAGTGAACCCCATGGAAGCATTCATTCTTGTGAATCCATAGCTAAAATATGACGGTGTCAATTATGAGCCCAGCAGTAGGACATACAACCTCCATATTCAAACCGTACATCCCAGTACCTGCAAGGAAAACCAGAAAGAGGCCAGTGCTACCTTATCAGTGGAACAGAATAGGGCCTTTGACTTGGCACAAACCCAGACATACACCCACAATCCATCACCCTTGAGAACTGTGTTCTAACTTGTTTACTGTGTACCTGCTAACAGCAAATAAAAACAAAAGTAATGTAAGAGTAAAACGACTCCATCTCCCGTGCATAATGGATTGTAATAAATCATTCATCAGCAGAAAAACAAGTGAGTGGTCATGCATTTCAGCAAATAAATCACCAGCAATGTTTCTGGAAACCAAAGCGAGAAGCATCTGCAGGGAATCGAGTGAACCTGCTGAGATGGATGCGAGGGGCACACCATTAGTCTGAATTAGAGTCGTGTTTGCATTGATTTTAGGGCAAAGTCTATCTCCTCGCTGATGGCTCCAAGCTCAGGTGTTAACTATGAAACTCGACCTTGTCTTCCTGAGATCAGAGTCCTAACCAGTCTGTTTCCTGGCACGTAGGAGGAATTTATAACTGGTAGGAAAAGCGAGTTTCCTGGCCATCAGCTAGGAAACTGGTATTTCAGAATCCATTTGGACCAGACATGAACTTCTGACACATTTTGGATACAAGTGGAAAATCAGGAAGGTGATTCTGACAAACTAAACACACAATTTTAATAATGAAACCTCCAACCCTAAGGGAAAGATTTATTAAGAAATCACCCATCAAAGAAAGTCATAAAATCCTGAAGCTGAGAGGGACCATAGAATTTAATGAGCTCCCCTCGTTGGTACTGTATGTATGATTAAGGTGGTTTTCCCCAAGATCACAAAGCTACCAAGAATCAAAGCTGGAAGAGGGGGCCCAAGTCTTGAACTTCACAGCCCAGGCTAAGATGTGGGCCTCGTCTTGGGTACAAGAGAAGTAAAGCCCCACAAAAAATAAGAACACAGGCTCAGGTAACTTGCCTAAAGTCAGACTACGATAGGAGAAAGATTTACGGCTAGAAGTTGTCTTTCCAAACTTAATATTCTTGTTCTTCATATTTTCATTGTAATACCTCCATTGTGAGGATGAGTAATGGAATGTTCTCTGCTCAGGATGTGGTCTATAAAAGGCACTCAGTAAATTATATGTAATATTAAAATTACAAAAATGGAGAAGTGGGATCCTTGTGCTTTTCAGTACTGTTTCAATCATGGAATGTCTGATTCATGGACATAAAACCCCATCTAACATAGCATCTAGCCAGGCCAGTCTACCTCTTTATGGTGAAAGTCATGGTAGCGGTTCCAGGACTGTGGGATCTATTGGTGGTAGCACTTGGATGTTGATGGCCTGGTTGAGTGTGGAAATAGTGCACTAATTGCACAGCAGATGCACAACTCTGGAGGCAGCACCCCAAGGATAGGATGCCATCCTCCTGTTTTCAGTACACATATGGTATCACAGACCTTTATTATGGTTCTGTGTCCCCAACAGGAAAACTACCGGTACGTGGATCCAGAAAGCGAGAAATGGGAATGGTCCCACATGTCATCATCCCCAGTTACTCACTGGGGGAAGTCATACTTTATGGACACACAGCTCTTGGATCTGCTGTATTAGAATTCCACTTCTCCAGAGATACAAGCATCACAGTGAATTCCAAGCTCATGTGCTCTTTGGGTTCCTCGTGTCCAGGGCTCATCAGGCAAAAATGAGTCACTGTCTTGTTACCAGTCATTGACCCTGATCAGCAAGGACTGTGGTTCCACACCAGAGGCAGAGAGGAGCGCTGGTCAACCTGGCTGATCCACTTGAGCCCCTTTTGACAAATGGTGACTGTGACTGGGGAAGTGGAGAAGCCCTGGCCCAAGAAGGAAATGGCTCTCAGCACCTGAGACTCTGACGAATGAGGGTTTCTGTTGTACCCACAGATGTGCAACCGAGACCAGCCACCAAGACCAGCCACCAAGACCAGCAGAGATCATCACTGAGGGTGAGAGTGATTTAGAATGGATCGTGGAAGGGAGCCAACCTCCAGTTTCAGTCCCACAAGCAACTGCCAAGAAAGAGCCTGCAGTCCATCCCACTCACCTCCCTATTATGTCTCTGCTCTGACTTTATGAAGAGCCTCCTTCATAAAATCACAGGGTAGAATGGTGGCTGCCAGGAGCTGGGGAGAGAGGGACTTGGGTAGTTACTAATCAATAGTCATAAAATTCACTTAAACAAGATGAATAAATTCTAGAGATTTGCAATTAACCTACAGTTAACAATATTGTACGGGACACTTAAAAATACGTTAAGAAAGCAACCTCAGGTTAAGTGTTCTTATCACAATAAAATATAAAATGAAATAAATAAGTAAAGTATTTCATGAGTTGCACCTATAACTAAATATACACATGAGCTACATGTAAAAATAAAACTTTTAACCAATTATTTCCATCATAAAACCACCCCCCAAAAGTGGGTGATGCATTTATTCCAAACGGACTACTATTTCATGAGAACTTGATAGGGAATTTCATGTCGTATCGATGGTCGTTGAGAAAACAAGGATAATACGGCGGAGTTCATGACCTTCAGTAGCTTGCAGCCCAGGAGCAAGAAGCATGCTAACAGGTTATTTCAGTTTGTCAAACAGCTAATTTTGGTTTGAAACTATCAAGCTGTGGGGAGTTTCCAATGTATTTTCTCCCTCACCTTTCTAGTTTCATATTCCAGTTTTCCCTGTACAATGAGAGCTAGAAAAATAAATACTAACTGGGAAATAAACTCTGTGGTCAGGCATAATTTAGTTACCCGTATTTCACTATCCTTTTTGGTCAAATATGTTAGTTATCACGAGTTAGCCCAGTCAGCTTCCAAGAGAGAGCCTTCTTTCCAAAATTATTGTTACTGGACAGCAAAAATGACCGAGTACCTAGATGAGTAAACTTGATAGTTGACCAAAGCAAGATAGAATAGAGATGGCCTAGGTTCATATTCCTGATTTATGTTTGTTTGTTTTTTTTAATTAAATACATCTTTAAAGTTTTATTTATTTATTTATTTATTTATTTATTTATTTATTTATTTATTTATCTATTTATTGGACAGGGAGAGATACAGAGACAGAGATAGAGAGAGAACTGAACTGGGGGAGCTCCCCAGTTCAGCACATGGGTCCGCACGGGCCGGGGCCGGGATTCGATCCTCGGTCCCTGGGGCTACAAAGTGAGCGCTCAACCCACTGAGCCATCCCGGCTTCCCTATGTATATTTTTTTAAAAAGGCCTCAAACAGAAGAATTGGAATCAGAAGAGCTAAAAACACAATTTTGGGTGATAGGGAACATCTCTTGAAAAGGATTATTTTGTGTCACAAACAACAGGTTCCTCTGGCCAACACCACTCTTCTGGCGCGGGGGCCGCCAGGGGGCGTCATGAAGCTCTCAGGGCAGCTGCCTTCCAGGTGGGCACATGGGTCCTGCCTGAGTCTGGCTCCCTTTTGATTTTTCTGAGGCAGGAAACATGCCTCTGAATGGGGAGTTCTAGGAGCTCTGTTGCTTCCAATTTTCACCTTCCAGTGATCTCACGGGGTTGATAAGGGTTTGTTATTAGACGTGTTTTATGAAATGCAAAGTGAAGCGCCTTTAGCGACAGCCATCCTTTTTTGATAGAGTCAAATAAATAGTTTCCTCGTTTCTTTCTTCTCTCAACTTTGTAAATGAAGCTTAGTTGCCTGGGGGAGGTATATAACATTATTCATATATTCCCCACTCACAGCAATTTTTCAAAAAGAGAAAATGGGAAAGAAGAGGAAAGGGGAGAGAGAGGAGAGGGGAGGGGTGGGGAGGGGAATGCAGAGGAGGGGAGAGAAGGGGTGGGAAGAGACTATAATGATATTTGTTCATTGGGCTTGTGAGTTTCATCATACCGTTAGAACTCTACTTTATTTTTAAAGAATTTTCTTTGAAAAACAATGTTCAGAATAATGCAGTGAAGAATTTTGCAGTTCTTCAGCTCTCAAATACGGGGTGCATATTTGGGGAATGTATAGGCAATCTACTAGTTTTTCATTCCAGTAAAATTTCTAGAAAATCCTTACAAAATTAACACTTCTAAAGCTTCCAAGAAAATGTTATATCATGCAGAAAAAAAATAAACTTAAAAGAAAGCAATGTCATTATTGTTTCTCTTTAAAAGTATACTTCAAAATGTTAACATAAAAGCAAGTCTTTTTCCCAGTGACAGGGCTAAAGAGACTGAAGAAACTTTGGGACAGCAAACATTGCCAAGGGGAAAGGTTATCAGATAGTTATTTATTCCGTTTCCTTATAAGCCAAGTGAAAAGTAGATTATAACCAAAACAGTTTTAGTTTCAGATTAGCTCTTAGGGCACAATTTATGCATATCATTCTCTATTTCTCTAACAACGGAGACACGTGCATTACTTCCCAATAATCGTGTGGTCCATGAGCAGCCACAGTCACCTGGACCCATTTTCTAGCAAGTCTCAGAGCTCCCAGGAAGAACTGCTCTAAGTCCACACTTTATCGGCTCTCCAGCCTCTGGCATTCCCTCAGTTAAGACTGGGCGAGAAAGAATGTCTTTTTGATCTCAAAAAAACTAAACAAAACAGGATGGGGAAAAGATGAAAAGCAAAGTAGTGCAACTTTTTCTGTGAAGAAGGGGCAGGGGTGGCCAAAAGAAAGAACACGGAGATGTTCATAACCTGAGCACCTGCCATGTGGCACTATGATAGGAGTATTTACCTTGTGGAAATAAAGAGCACTCAAATGGCCAGCAGTGTTCTCCTACAAGTCACCCCCAGGCGGACCAGGAGCAGGAAGCTGAAAGCTCACGCCTGACCACAGGACAAGGCAAGCCGGGCCTGGAGGCTAGAAGCTGAGATTGTGCTCAAGGCCCATAGGCCCAGGAAGTCAAAGGGGAATCAAAGCGGAAGCAAAGGGAGGCCAGGTGCCTTTTAAAGCACAGTGTCCTGCCCACGAGTCAAGTGATGTTGAAATCTCACTTTCGGAGAAATCTGATGAACAGTTTGCGCCTAAAGATGGGCTGGGATCAAAAGGAAGCCACTTACGAAGCAGCTCCATCTTCCAGGTTGTAGGCTATGCAGACATGGGGACCAGGGCAGGACTTGCCCTTCTTGCTCTGCTGCTGGGTTCCTGGTCGTGACCCACATGCCCCAAGACCTCCCTTGCTGTCCTCCCGTCTCTGCCTCTGCTGCCTGGCCACAGCCCCTGCCATTGTCTGGCGGTGCTCGCTCTCTGTCCAGCAGGACATTCTCTGTCATGTTCACCATTTGGGAACAAAGCATCCTTATCAAGTCCTCACGATCCAAGCTCTGCCAGGAACACACTCTCCATGAAATGTATAGATCAAGCCCCCAAGGAGTTTGACATTTATATTTTAATATATATATATATATATATATATATATATATATATAATAGTGGAGATGTGTTTGCTTTTCACTGTTGTGTGTGCTTCCCCGGCTCGAAGGCCACCAGTCCTCTTTCTCCTCAGAATCATAACGTTTATACCACCCAGAGCTGAGAATGCAGAGAGGAACAAAAGGTCTCAAATGCCATGAGATAAGAGAGTCTTTTAAAACTCTTTAATAACAGGAATCTGCAGGGAGTTTAATTCGTGGAGGAAGAAGACTTAGAGAACAGGACCCTGTAATAGTTGTTGCAACCCAACTCCCCGTTTGGAGAAGTTGCATTTCTTCCCACCTAAAGGGTAAATATTACCATGTCTGTGGCAGCATCTTTATGTAACAAACACCAAGTGCCTAGTAGATTCTGTGGGACACACAAAAAATGAATGAGGCATGGCTTTCACTTTAAGCTGCTTCAAACCTGGTGTGTCCAAGGTCATGCTCTAGGCAGCACAGATGTCCCTGAGACATGAAATAAGGACACTGTCCCCACCTGAGTGCAGGTGGCCTCATGACCAAAATTCTCCTAAAGGTTTTACTTAAAACACTTTTAAGCAACCTACTCACACATCGGAATCTAAGAGCCTCTGCTGTGTTCAGAAACAGGTTTAGTTACAAATATTAAGAACCCTGCTCTCACAAATAAGAGGATTATAAGCATTCTTTAGAGGTCTCAGAGTTCAATTACTGACACCCCTGCATAATAACAAAGACTCTTCCTTCACCAGCAATATTTTCATTACGATCAGCAAGGCTGGGTAGGAAGCTGCTCTGAAATGTCTGTTTCCAGTTCCTGCATCTAAACAGACTGTGAGCAGCACTTTTTGAAAGGACTCCATGAAAAGGACCCAAGTGCACTCAAGAGACCTCCCTCTCCCCTCCGCTGCCTCCCAGTTGCTGACCTTGATGTTCCCCGTCCTTCCTTTCTGACAGCAGTATTAAACTAGAGCATCTTTAGACCAGAGAACGCCGAGCACATATCTGCAATCCAAGGTCGGCCCCAACTTGCATTCCGACGAGCTGAGCCCGAACCTAAAATGACACACCTACAGGAGATGGCTGCGGGGTTGGCACAAATTTTCACCCAAAGCTCGTGGATTTGGCCCTGAGTGCACTGTTGCTGTCCTGATCCTGCCTGGAATACAAGGCTTCTCTCCTCTCAACAGCCCTCTTGTACCATCATCGCCCAGTACACCTTGTCACGCAGACATTTCTTTTCGGGTGCAACTGATTTCTTCTTTCGCACACCCCAACATTAGTGCTCTTCGGCCCCAGTCATCGCCCCCGGCCCGCCCACCTAATCCCCACCACCTGTGCCAGCAGATGTGCTTTGCTACCACTGTAAGATACATCACACATGGAAAAACATTGTTTCCATTTTAGAGATAAAAAACGGAGGCTCAGAGCCTACGAGCAACACATACATCTGCACTTATGGCGAGTGGTTGGAATAAGTTTAGTTATTCTAACTCCAGAGTCCATGGTCTTTCCTTTGTGTGCAAAAAATGATGGTATAAATAGTATGTTGCAATTTAGAACTTTCTGGGAGAGATATATATTTTAAATATTGTCTTATTTTCTTGTCTGTACCACAGCTGCCTGGGAAAGGCATTATGGCTGTGCACATAGGAGGTATGCACCCATGGGTCATGCACATAGGAGGCATGCATGCACAGGCTATGCACGTAGAAGGCATCTACACATGGGCCAAGCACATAGGAGGTATGCATGCACAGCCATACATGTAGAAAACATCCATGCACAGGCCGTGCACATAGGAGGTATGCATGCATAGGCCATGAACATAGAAGCCATCCGCATATGTGCCATGCATGTGTGAGGTGTACACACATGGACTATGTATGTAGAAGACATTCATGCACAGGCCATGCACATAGGAGGTACATATGCATGGACAGTGCATGTAGAAGACATTCATGCACAGGTCATACTTGTAGGAGGTATGCATGCACGGTCACGCACATAGGAGGTGTGCATGCACGGTCACGCACATAGGAGGTGTGCATGCATGGTCATGCACATAGGAGGTGTGCATGCACGGTCACACACATAGGAGGTATGAATGCACAGTCACACACATAGGAGGTATGCATGCACAGTCATGCACATAGGAGGTATGCATGCACGGTCACGCACATAGGAGGTATGCATGCACGGTCACACACATAGGAGGTACGCACGCATGGACAGTGCATGTAGGAGACATCCACGCAAGGGCAATGGACTCCCACATGCATGGCTCTGGAGCTGGAGACCACCCTTGACTAGCTGAGAAAACCCGGGCAATCACTTACAACACCTGAGACTCGGTTGTTTCTTGCTTTTTTTTTTTTTTAAGTCTAAAAAAGAGGGAGGTGGGGGCAGAGTAATAGTCCTCCCTTGAAATGCTGACATACAAAATGAGATAGAATGACTGTTAAGCTCATTACCTGGCACTTGGTAGTGGCTGGATTGAGTTCAACTGTCTTTCACCTGCCTTGCTTTCATACTGGTCTAGTTTGAAGTGGGTCATCTACAAGAGTTCTTTTCAGCTTTAAAATTTTACAAGAACGTCCTTAACTGTTTCTTGTCCCTTTCCTTCTTGTGTCTTCGTGACTATTCTTTGTTCACAGATGAGTTCTTCAGGGAATTTGATCAAGATCGATAGGCTGAGGTTTTAATCCAAGCATACATCCATGGGCTACAATTGTGCTGACTCCAGGTGAGTCTAAGTGACAGGGGAGGGAACTTCCCTCTCCCCCTCTCAGACTAATATTATTAACATCAGCCAGAGGCAAGGAAGTGATAGGTACAAGCAACAGGCACGTAAATGAATGATGTCAGGCAACTTATTCTTTGGCAGTGAGGCAAGCCGCCTAGCAATTTATCAACAGTAAAACTCCAGGTTTTCCCAAATGAATTGGCAGAGTGCCCCCGCTGGCTTGCATTTTCAGCCTAGTTTATAGAGGAAAATAAGGACATTCTTGTTGCACTTTATTTCTTTCTTCCCATTAAAAAATAAGTACTTATTAATTCCAGAGATCAATTAAAGAGTAGACAGGAAGACTGATAGTTAGGAAATAGAGAAAATTCGAGGTTAAGAATAAGGTCTGTACTGGACCTACTTTTAAATATTGATGCCAAAGTTACCCAAGGTTATTTGAGGTTAGCTGTTGATGATGGAGCTCTTCTGCTCTCCCCAACAGGGAGATTAATTTTCTTCCTTTGCAAAGAATTCCACCTTTAGTCAGGGCTTCACTTCACTGGCCTCGTTTTCTCTCTTTTCATTAAATCTAATTTGCTGAACCAAATCCTTTGCACCAAACCACCTCCATCACCCACCTTCCCAACTCCATGAAAATAGAAAAATATGATAGTTGAAAAATGCATCCAATCAACCAGAAGCAAATGCATTTTTAATTAAAGATTATAAATATGGGTCACCCGTTAGGACAAGCAAACACAAGTCAAGCATCATTCTTCTTGATTTGTTCTGGGTCATTGTTCTGCTCTGCCTGGCTGAAGAACACTAATGGATCACCTTGATAAGACTTCATTTTTTCATCCATCTGTTATATTGCACTTTTAACGTCAACTTCTCCTAATGTTTCTTGGTTTTGCCCCAGCTGCGTTTTATTGGAATAAAGTCTCATGTCTCCAATCGTCTAATTGAGGGAAGTTGCTGCAAGTCCATTTTCTCCCCTGCGTTTGCAGTTTTAAGTTTCAGCATATGTTAGCATAATGCTCTGATTCAATACCAGTTCCAAAGGCGGAGACCCTTCTGAATCAATTTCTTGATTCAGAAACAGGTCAAATCAAATAAGCAGTTTATACACATAAAAAAGTAGGATCTGGTAGCAGCACATGTCAAAGGCAATAGAGAAGAGAACATTTCATTTGGGAAACAATTCTTAAAGTATAGAAGTTTTGATCTATCTTAATCTTATGGGAAAATGCAAGAGGCAAAAATCCTTTCATTTTTCCTTCAATTCTCCAGTATAACAAGTCATATTTGCTTATGGATTTTGGAGAATAAGCCACCAGTTTCTATTCATGTTGGGGTTTGGGGGTCCCAAAGATCAATATAAATCTAAAAGTAATTTCATTCCTTTTGCTTACTGGAATATAGTTTCCACTCTTTCCCTCGGTCCACAAGACTTATAAAACTCTGGTCCTTCCCCTTCCTCTCTGCACTGCCCACCCCTTCCTCCATGCTACTCCACCAATACTGGCTTTGTCTCCACCACAGGATTGTAGCTACTGTTATCCTGGGAAGCTTGCCCCCCTTATCTTTGCATGGATGATTCCTTCTCATCTTTCAGGTCTTCTTTCACATGTCTTTTCCTCAAATACATCTACCCTGCCTTTACCATCATTCTTTTCCTGGTGGTAATTCTTTGTCTTGGGCTTAACACTAGCTAATATGTTCTTTGTTTGTTTCCTGATCCTTGCTCCAGGCAAAAACACACATATATTGCAGCCTTCTAGAGCAGAAAATATACACTGATGCCTGGTACATAATAGAATCTTGATAAATGTTTGCTGAATGAATGAGTGAACTCCTTAGAGGCAAAGCAAATGAACAACGAAACAGATAGAGCACAACCACAGACAAACTGATTGGAAGGCAACGTCCCTCTTTTCTGCTGGTACATGTTCTGATGTAAAAGAAAGGGGATGAAAACACATTCCTCTATTTCTAGCATCTTCCTAGATTTCTCCATTATGTGTCTCTTCTCCCATAAAGTGTCAACGTGTCTGATAAATTTAAAGCATTAATACTATAAAAAATTTTAGATATGCATTAGTTGTATCACACAGCTTTTGACATGTGCTGTTTTCATTACCAGTTGATCCCAAGTATTTTATAATTTTTATAATTTCCTTTACACTCCCAAATTATGTAGTGGTATAGGACTTATTTTGTAGAGTTTAAAGATTTTTAAAACTACAGAGGGTACCAAAAAATGTCTACACATTTTAAGAAAGAAAAAATCTGTGTTAAAATTGTAATACACAAAAGATTCCAATAACAGAAGATAAATACAAGTTGAGTTTGACTTCCGCAATTACGAGAGGTGCTCAGAGTGGTGACCATCAGCATCCAGACACTTCTGATTATGGCGAACTACTGCTGGAGCAACGTTGACCAAAGTGTCCACTTGTATCACTGCACATACTGTTTCAATTGACCATGCGTCTCAAACCCTGTTTTAATTGTTAAATTTATTGGGGTGACTTTGGTTGGTAAAGAATACATATGTTCCAGGTATACAATTCTACATTACATGTTTATGCATTGCATTACATGCTCACCATCCAGAGTCAGCTCTCTTTCCATCATCATATATTAAGATGTCCCCTCCCAACTCCCCCACCTTCCCACTCTCTCTCCTTCCCTCCTTCCCCTCAAGTAACCACTAAACTACTGAGTGTGTCCATGAGTTTTTGTTTCTTTGTTACTTTCAGTTTTATATTCCATCTATAAGTGAGGTCATATGTTTCTTGATTCTTTCAGTCTGACTTATTTCACTTAATAAGACAGTTTCAAGGTCCATCCATGTTGTTACAAATCGCTGCATTTCCTTTTTTCTTATCTTTGAGTAGTATTCCATTGTATAAATGTACCACAATTTCTTTACCCAGTCATCTATCACAATTTGGCCTCTGGGAACAGTGCGGCAATGAACATTGGGGTACATATATCTTTCATGCATCTCAAACTTACCACGAATGCATGCAATTGTTAGGCGTGTTGAGGTTTCCTTTTCATACTCCTCCATCGTCATTGAGCAGCCACAATGTTCTTGTATTTCAAATACCACTTCACAATGGTCTTGCTCCACGAACTACAGCTCTGCTTCCACCATTTTCATTGACTGTCCTGCCTGTCGCATGGTGATGCTAGCACTCATTTGATTAATGGCACCTTTTGAGCGAACGTCATACTACACATTGCTGCCATAATTCAATTCCACTTCAAAAAATAATACATAGATAACTTCTCTTAAAGTATATATACATTTCTTTGGCACCCCCAGTTTATTTGCATTAGTGATTGCTAATCTTACTATATATACATGGTATATATAATAGTGAGATTTAATTACTGGCCTAATAGTTGGTCCATTTTAGTTAGGATAAGACATGTTCACTGTGGTAACAAATTAACTTGAAATTTCATTGATTTAAGGTACAGAAATTCATTTTTTGTTTAGATGTCCTTCTGCATGGGATACCTTAGGAATCTAAGCTTTCTCCACCTCATGGTTCTGCCATCAACAAATGGCCTAGTGACCACTTTTAGTTCTTAAAATCTACATAAACTTTGACTCTGAACCGTTTATTTACATCACCATAAAACATAAAGAGCTCCTGTTCAAAACCAACTCTAGAGGACAATGTCTTTAATTTGGACTCAAGCAATCAGACCTTTAGGATGGCTCTCCTTTTGATACAATTATGTCTTGGGTAATTCTTTCTACCATATAAAACATTTTCTCTATTCCTCCTCGTGACTTCTATATCTCTTAATTCCCCCAAGCACTCTAATTTTCACAAAATGTCCTCACTTGTGTGTTATGTTTTCTGTTGGACTCAGCCAGCCTCAGGTTCCAATCCATGGATCTTGTTTTGATGACCAGCCAGGCTTTCTCTCCTTCTCTTGTTGACATTGCTGCCATTTAAGTCTTGATGTCTATTTCCTGTTGTTTTCATAGTTCTGAGATCCTATGAGAAAAGTCTGTTAATATACTAAACATACCTTGCCTAAGGATGAGGGCTTCTTATGTACTCCAATTTTCTTCAAATTACTGGAGAGTACAAATGCTATTAATTAAATATTTGATCTTATTGCTTCCAGCCACCTCCCCACTTTTGATATGATATGGAAATGGTAATATTGTATAACTTGGTTTATCATGGATTTAGTATAATTATACAAAACAGATAAATACATAAAAGTGATTAATCATTCATTTAACCAAAATTTATTAAGCCTGCTTTATTCCTGGCCTTGGTAGAGGGAATTCAAGGAGAAAGAAGATACTATGTGAAGGAGCTCGCAATCTAGAGGGGAAAGAGCCATAAACAGCCACCAATATTGAAAGTATGCTGGTGGGATTGCAGAGTTCAGCAGAAGACTGACCCAGTGAAGAGGGACAGAAACCTTCTTCCATTCATTCCCCTTCCTATAATGCATGGGTGCTGCTATGTAACACATTTCAGAGGTTCCTCAAAAAATTAGAAACCAAACTACCTTGTGACCCAGCAAGTCCATTTCTGAGTATTTATCCAAAGAAATACAAAACACTAAGACATATGCACACCTATGTTCACTGCAGCATGATTTAGCAAATAGTTAAAATATGGGAGCAACCTAAATGTCCATCAATAGGAGGAGAAGGGGGAAGGGGAGAGGGACAGGGAGAAGGAAATCTTGTGGTACCATAAATGCAGTGACCTATCCAATATGCTAAGTCTAAACCCTACTAAGGTATCCAAAGCTTATTTCTTATATCAGAATCGTCTGAACAGATATTACAGCAAATGAAGTTCAGTTTAAAAACTGTCCTTCCAGGGACAGTCTTGGGCAAAGTCCTCTGGTTCATCTACGCGCTTCAGGCATCTGCTTAAGGATATCCGAAAGAGGATGGGTTGGTGTAGACAGTCCTCTCTGAATACCATTCCTCTTGGCTGATCTTTGCATGAACATGGAGTAGAGATCAGCTTGGTTATAGTTTCACCGGAGAGGCCTTGAGTTCAATGTGCCCACGCTTTCTGTAGCATGCAGAACTGTGGGCCTGAGAGACCACCAGTAGGCCAAGGGCAAGAAAATAAACTTTGTGGTAACTGAGGAGACAGATTAGATCAAGTGCCTGAAAGCAGGTCTGCCCCTATTTCCCCCACAAGTGAGGTAAGGAAGTGGGCAGAGGAGGAACAGGTGTGGGCATGGGATTCATTCTGGAGCCTCTTTCTAATCTGCTCATTAGAAACACGTGTGTAGCCCATTGAGGCCCCCAAGTTCACTTCTGTATTATCTGCATTGCAGGACAAAGAGCTAAGTAGACACTCCCTGCCAAAATTAAACAAAGTTTCAAAACCACTTTTAAAAGCACCTGCCATGTATCTAAATTTTGGGATGTTCTATTTTTCTCAAGAACTATTTCAGATAAACAGTTTAGCAGATGTACAAATAGGTAACTCCACTCCCTGGGCAGTACATGGAGGATAATTGTGCCATATCTTCCAAAAACAAAATGGACTTTTCTGTTTACTAAATAATTCAATTTTGAGGAATTTACTCTTTAAATATACACGTATAATATGCCACCTGGCATACCTGCTTCAGCAAGAAGCTGGAAACAATTTTAATGTCTGTTCATAGAGGGGAGACTAAAATTTATTCCCACAATGGAATTCTGTACTATCATCAAGGGGATAAGATAAGTCTATATGGACTGATGTGGAAATATTTATTAAATATTAAGTGACTAAGGAAGGTACACAAGTGTGAATGACTGTTGTGTCTCTGTGTGTGCATGTGTGTGTGTTTATATGTATGTTGAAAAACCATGGCAGCAAATAGAAAGGGAGAGAGATGTTGGCAAATTGCAAGCCAGACCCAGACAGCTTACCTGAGCCTCTCATCACTAAAATCTGCCCTTCGCACCAGGTGAAAGAGCAGACATGTCTGGCTTCCATTTGCAAACTAGTCATACACACTATTAAAAGGTACTTGACCAATAGTCAAGTGGAAAGTCTTTTCCTCTCACACATTGTTTCCAACAGTCATTGTTGTATCTTAGAGGTTTTGTTTGTGTTTCAATTACCATAAAATCCAATCTCCTAAGGAGCAAACCCAGGGCTCTTCATTTCAAAGAAGCACCATCCCAACCTCTTGCTGAGACATGCTTTTCTGGCAAAGGACCTCATTTGTTGCTATTATTACCTTAGTTCCAGATTTATCACCAGACCCTGGGCAAGCACAACTCTTCAGTCAGAGTGCCCGCCCAGTGGATGAATGGTCTGGCCTTCATCCTAATATAAACTTTCTGTTGCTGTCCTTGTCTGTCATCAATGACAACTCCACTTCCTCATCACTCAGAAAACCAGACGAATGTTGACCCAAACACCCAATGACCCTGTGTACTCACATTGGGCTTACGTCCAATAAGCCTTTCACTCACTGATGCCAGCTTGTCCATTTTTTAGCACAGCCTGAGGATGTTAAATTGTCATGTAATACTTGTAATTTTATAGAGATGATGTGCCAAAATGACTGGGTAAGATGATAAATCAGAGAGTCCCAAGTACTCTGCACAAGGACCCAAACACAAGGTGTGGTAGTTGACTAACTTTAGGGAGCATGTTTTACACAGTAAGAATAGGATTAGAATCATGCCTATTCTATCATGAGTTCACACTGTAAGAGAAGAGAGAAAAACAGAGGATGCGTATATTCACTCAGGGCACTGGGGTTGATTTCTAATTGTTCTTCAAATGCTCAGATGTTTCTAAAATCCAGTTGCTGATAAGCAGCAAAAAGCAAAACTCTTTGCCCTGGGATGCCAAATTCTCTTTTGTATTCACTATCAGCTCTGTCCCCAAAACAAAATTGTAGTCTCTTTCATCTAAATGTAATATCTAAGTATTTAAAATAAATTTTAACAACAAAAGCTTTTATTTTGATTGGTAGATATCTTAGTCAGTCTGAGCTGCACTAACAAAATGTCATAAACTGGAGGACAGCAGACATTTTCTTCCCACGGTCTGGAGGCTGGAAGTCCAAGCTCAAGGTGCCAGCACTGTCAGGTTCTGGTGTGGGCCTTCACTGTGGAAAGTAAGAGAGTTCTTAGAGTTCTTTCTAGAAGGACACTAATCCCATTCATGAGGGCTCTCCACCTCCATGACATAATTATGTCCCTAGAGCCCACCTCCTATACCATCACATTGCGGGTTAGGACTTTAACATGTGAGTTTCTGTGTGTGTGGGTGGGAGGGGGGACAGGGGGAACAAAACATTCAGTTCATTGCAGTAGAATATTTAAACTTGTTTGGATATGATTATGATTATATGGGCTCAATGACAATTCTATATTTATTATTGATCTGTAGCTTTCTTAATTTACCAAGAACATTGCCTATGCATAATGCTATAGTCCTATCACTATTTGTATTCTATTATCACGACAAGCATAATTTTTCTTTTAATTTTCAGTGGCATTTATATTATATTATATGAATATATTTAGTAGCATTTACAATAATGTCAGATTTATCATCTTTGACAGAATGAAATTCCCCAACACTTTACCCTGAGTTACTGAATAAGTAAACAATCAATCAAGAATTGTGATGATATTATCTGATATTTTTTTATTTGAAAGATCAGATAATATCATTGAACTCTCTGCAAATATACTGTTTGTTTGTTTGTTTGTTTTTATTGGAGCCAACACATGAACAGTTATGGTGTCTTGAGGGGTAGGTACAAACACAAGAAAACAAAACTAAAAACTAGGAAAATAAATTTAGAATAATATTTAACTGATCTAAATAAAAAGCCACACAGCACACCATCTGAACTGTCGGCTGTTGATCTGCTGTGTCTGGGCAGAGGCCATGCTCAGTGACATCACGACAGCATTCTCAGTGGAAGGCTGTGTGTCAAAAAATATTTAGAGCTGGTTTAACAGTCATCATCAGCTTTCTGGAGAAATAAATGTCTAGTGCTGGATTTTTAATCAAATATGTACTTTTGCTTTTTGAGCTTACAGCTGACAAAAAAAAAATCTTGCAAAACAAAGAAACAAAAAGAAATTATAAGAGAATCAAATAAATAAGACTAAATATTCATACCAAAAAATTAGTGACACAGCCAGTGTACCAAGGGAGTCAAGCTCTGGAGGCTACAGCCCGTAGGTACTGAACTCACACATAGCCCATCATTTCCTGTGTCCCTGCTGACCCTGCTGATGGGCACACCAAGTGACTGGCAGGAGAAGCAGCAGCCGATACTGCTCCCACCTCCACTGGCGAGCAGAACAAATCAGTCATCCCTACGTGCATTCCCCCAAACACTTCACTTCACCAGCAAGTGCCCTGCATGCTCTCCTTTGAAGGGAGGTGTTATTTTGAGACTGGAAAGGAACAGGAGAGAAACATATAATCCCTGGTTGTCATTTGAATGTAACCATGTGTTAATGGGGGAATGCTGCTCACTGCAAGTATTATCACGACTGAAAATGCAATTTTTCACATAAAGACAGTATGATTATTGGGAGGTTTACAGAGTCACCTATATACTGTCATGTGACTGTTTTTTGGACCAAGGAACCTCCTTAAATAAAATGCAGCAGTGGGAACAAGACCCATTAGTTCTTCTGCAGAAGCTGATGCAACAATGGGGTGGCTTCTTAAAGATGGACTGAATGCACCATCTTAGAGAAGATAGCCTGAAATGGTGTGGCATATACCTTAAACCAACAGTCCATGGTGTCATGTCCTTCAATCAGTGGCACACAGTGGTCCAGGGACCTCAGTGTGGAAGGAATGGTCTTACCGCTCAGCATTCCCAGTAACCCCATTGGGAATTTATGCTTCCTCTTCTCATGAATCTTGGCTCTATAGGTGTAGAAGTTCTTGTCCCAAAGGGGAGAAACTTTCACAGGATGGACAGACACTATCCCACCCAACTTAAAGCCTCTTGTCACCTTGGTCTCCCGATGCCTGTACATAGTAGGCAAAGAAAGGAACTTCTGTACTGTCATGAGTAATGGACCCTGGCCATCTTAAGAAGATAGAATCACCAGTAGATAGAGGAATAAAGGATAAAAACGTCAGGTGACCCACTGGCAGCCCCACGCCCAGTTTTATTCTAATTGGGCAAATAGAGAACCAGGACTAAAATCTCAGAGCAAGGGCAGGAAAGAAATGAATTATGAAGCAGTAATAGCATCTATCACAGCAAATTAAACCATTTTGATTTGCTCTGGATTGGAGCAAGCTTCCTCCAGATTCTACTTTTGGCTTCTAATTGCCTTACCAGAAGCATTAATTTTGTCTTTATCCTCTTAGACGACTAGGACAATGCCAGATAACACTGGCCTGGCTCAACAGAACATTGTAGTAGGAGATTAGAGTGCTGCACAGATTACTATTTTTTACAGAGTTACTTTCAAGACAAATTGAATCTCATTGCCTGAAATGAATTTTTATGTTTTGTGGATAGGAGACAAGTGGACCTCCGCCATTACAAAGGACATGGTTGTGACATAATTGAAAGAAATCTAACTGATTTTTATACATGAAGTTTAATGCTATCTTTGAATGAGCTTTAGGAGGCTTGTGTCAAGGGCAAAACATATGATTCATTACTACAGAGTACAAGTGACAAAATTAAGATTACTGTGTTTCAATGGAGAAATAGGCTGATGGTCACGGTCACAGGAATTTTTCAAACTCAAATGCCAAGGCTGCCTTGAGAACAAGAGAACTGAGAAGTCTTCAACAGAGACTCCATCCTGGAGTCCACATGTGCCCCACAAGATTGGTTGTTATCAATATTAAGCAGGATTTTGTTAAAAAAAAAAAAAGGTAATACAATTCATGGAGATACACAGCATAGAAAATAGGAAGTGTCTCCTCACAGTGGAGACTGAACAAATCCTGATAGGCTAGGTTAGTCCTCTCTGGGATGGACCCATCTACAACCTGAGGGCCTCCCAGGATGCTTAAATGTGGACAAATCAGACCCTCAGCCCTACCGGTGTTGGACTAGAGGAGAAATGGTTATGAGTGGTGAGAGAAAAAGAAGAATCAGGACTATCTCCCTGGTTTTGAGCTCAAGACACTGAGTGGATATGATGTCACTTACTCAGATAAAAGGGGAGGAAAGAAATCATAAATCCCTTCATATATCATCACAAATACACCATCTTACTTCTTACGCTACTGAGAGCTGCTTCAGCATTTTCGTCATGTTTTTGACAAGACTGTTTGAAAGGGAAGTGCTTGTCTTTCTCTTCTGAAATTCCCTGGATAAGACTGTCCATCCAAAACACTTCAGACAATAATTCTCTCCTTTCTCTGCACTCACCAACATCTCCCAGACTAGTTGGCGATGGCCCATCACTCGATACATGTACCCTACCTTCTCATGCTGTTCTGTGCATGTGAACTATCAAGTAATTCACACTGGCTGACTGTCATTGATGTATCTGCCTTTCCCACTTGAAGGAGTGTCCCTTAGTGGCAGGGACTGAGTTCCACTCATCTCAATTTCCTCACTGCCTAGTATAATGCATTGAGTATTCTTAATAGATGAATGAAGGCTGGATAGATGGAAGGAAGGGAGAGATGACATGAGAAAGGGAGGGAGGAACAAAGGAAAGAAAGAGAAAAGAATGACTTTTGAATCTCCACATCCTGTATCTACCTACCATGAGGGTGGGCTGAGCTGGTTTCCCAGACAGTGTCTTCTTATTGAAGTGAGTCTTGGTGCCACTCCACTGGAAGCTTTCTCAGACCTATAATTTGCTCTACACAAGCACCTCTTCAGACCCTTTTGATACAATATTGAAGAAAACTTATGTTTTAAACTCCTCCAGACATCTGCTTGATCTCTCTCTGTGCTACTTAAAATATCTCTGATGTTAGGAAAATGATTTTACATCTTTGTCTCATTTTCTTCATCTGTGAAAACAGTGTTCATTATGCCCAGATTGAAGATGGACATGAGGAATGTTTGTAGTGTGGGTCTTTTATTAGGGCTTAAAGCAATCAACAGGGGATCTCTCAACCCTGGGAGTTATTATGAGGTTTCTCTCCGTTTCATTCGCTTTTTGAAAGCCCTCAAAAAAAGCTTTATGAGTAAACTTTGTAAAAATGTCTCCTTCTGCTTCTTGCAATCACACACCTAGTGCACTAATAAATTAGGCCGCCCCTTGGCTCAGCTTATGTCTACCTCAGCTTAACTATTTCCTGCTAAATGGATTCTTTAAAAGTCCTTGGGGAAAAGCTTGCTGTTAAACATGCCAAGAAAATAAATGTATACGTACAGCATAACAGGAGAAAATTCAAATTAGTGAGAAAAACATAAAGTCCATGATAAACAAAAAGGCAATGCATGTCAGTGCTTGGTAGGCGATCAGCAGTAAGGTCCAACAGAGCAACTCCAAATTTATCTCCACCTTGGCTCTCTGGCCTTTAGAAAGTTAATCAATTTCTCTCAGTCTCAGTTACCCCATCCATAAAATAGATTCACCAGTAATACCTTTATAAGAAGACAGGGTGAGGCTTATAAAAATTCACACCAAATCCATGAACATAGTATGCCTAGAACATAGTAAATACCCAACAAATTGCAGCTTTTTAAAAAGATTTATTTCCATTGCTTCAGATGGAGGAGGGGTGGGAGGGGGGCATGCAGAGAGGGGGAGGGCCCAGAGCAGTCTCCATAGTTGCACGTCCTTGGTTTTCTACATAGCTTCACTCCACAGGTGGGTATGGAGCTGCACAGCGCAGGAACTGGGGGCTGGGGGCCTCCCTCATGGAGTTTGCCCTGGTGAGAACTGACTAGGAGCACACCCCAGTTTAGCATATGGGTCCGTACCAGCCAGGGCTGGGATTCGGTCCTTGAATCCTGGGGCTGCAAATGAGTGCTCAACCCGCTGAGCCATCCTGGCATCCCCTGCAGCTCTTTATTTGTCATAAAAGTGATACATGTTTCTCAATTTTAAAGATGAAGGTAAATTTAAACACTACTGCGATGCCATTGATAGGGATTATACTAACAAAATGTATTAAAGTGGCAATGCCCACTGTAGGTGGTGTAGTTGGGAAACATGTCTGTTTATATTTTACTGGGAGCCAGAGCAAATAATTTCAGTCCTTAAAAACAATTACACAGGTTGAGAGTCATATAGATTTTTTAAATCTTTACAGCATTTCACCCAAAATCCTTCCCCTGGGTATTTATCCTGAGGCAGGAATTTCCAGCTTTCCTAAGAAACTCTTGAAGGGAGAGCAGCAAGTGAGCTTTGTTTTTGTTCGTTATACATATTAAGTCTGTGTGACATTTTGAAGAGAAAACAAGGTTTTCTTTTTAAAAATTAAAAATGTATTCTATGGAAATGCATTCAAAGGCAATAATCCAAAAGAAAAAAGGATATAAACCCAATTAATTTTAATTAAGCAATAATTTGCGTTAGATTGAAAAAAGAAATTGAAGTTGACTAATTATCCGCCAGAGTGTAAAAAAAATTTTTTTGATGATTTGTTCACTTGATAAAATGGCTGGCAATTTTTAAAAATAATCACTATGAGTACTCTACTCTAACACAATGCTAGAAATAGATAAAGGAAGAAGAGTGAAAAAAAAGTTAATGCTTCAACATTTATCATTGATTACATGTCAGACACAGAGCTGAACACTTACATAGAATTTGGGGAAAGGCCTATAGTATCCACTTTGTGCAAGAAACAGAATTCAATACTCTACAAATCCATCTTCATTAGAACTTTAACCATACTCTTTATGTTCATGGTCGGGGACTGTGAGAGAACTTAAGAACAAAACTGAACAAAAAACCTTGGTTTTTCTGAGATGGGGAGAAAATTGTTTTCTTTCTTTTGTGTGTTTCTTTTTTGTCTCTTTAATATTGTGTTTGTAATAAAAGAAAAGTATAACCTATTCTGAGAAGTAATTTGTAATGAAGTGCCATAATTTTCAGTTTTAAAAAGAACAACCAGAGAGCTTTGCAGTTTCCCCCAAATGCCTCATAAACAGATCACTGAAAATAAACCATTTCATATGAAAAGTTCTTTTTGTTGCTGTTATTTTTTTAAATTAATAGGAGCACACCAACTCCGAGACTCCAAACAGGAAGTGAAAATTACAACAGGCTCCCTTTCTCCATGTCTGTCTTCTGCCAATCAATTCTACTCAGTGGCCAGAAAGATCTTTTTAAAACAAATCTGATCGTGCCACTGCCCTGAGGAAAGTTTCCAACAGCATCCCATCGCACTTATAAAAGCAGTCCAGGCTCCGACCTGCTTAACCTAATCCTCTTGTCTCTCCCTCTGCACTGCTCTGTTTCCATCTTACCTTGGGTTCCCCATGTTCTAGCCACATGGGTCCTCATTCTTCTTCCTCAAGATGCCCCTTGAGCTCACCTTAGAGCCTTTGCACTTGCCCTTCCATGAACTTGAACACTTTTCTTCCTCAGGTTTTCTCTGACCTGAGTTTTTTTCAACTCGCACCTCACCATTTGTCCCGTGCCCGGCTGTGTCTTCAGCACTAGAGATCAGCGGTTTACAAGACCAGCCCCAGCGCTCCGAGGGTGCTCAGGAAGTAGACAGACAAGCGTCATCCACTGTGACACATGCAGTGGGGCCTGAGCAAACAGAGGGCACGCCGGGGAGCTGGGGTTACAGAACCAAGTCTTGCAGGGGCCAGGGTGAAAAATAGCAGAGGAAGTGACATCTAAGCTGAACTGAGGAGGGTGCTGCTGGCAGACTAAAGGCAGTGAGTAGGGGTGCGGCTGGAGGGCGGGGTGGCACAAGGTGGGTTTGCAGGTGAGTGTGATGAGCTGAGCAGGCCAGCCCTCACCTGTCTGGCAGCACGCGCCTCCACCGAGCTCAGCACACGGTCCAGCAGTGCTCAAACGATTGCATCGCCCGTTGTGGGGTCCAAAGTCTACAGTTTCAAAGCGCCTCCAGGAGGCCCAAGGTTCAGCATCCAAAGTAATTATGTGTTTCCTCGGAGCACTTTTCAAGCATTTGCAAGGAGAAAGCTATTCATAAAGACAGGTCACCTTGAAGCTCGCATCCGAGGAAGCTATATGCTTTTCTCCATCAACCTTTAAGGGAAGGCATCCACATTTGTGGACAGGGAATCTGGGGGCAGCGGTCCTGGGACTGTTGTTGTTTTCTGGAACGTGGTAATTAGCAGAGGAGCAATTCGCGAACCTGCTCTAAACAGGACTGTCGGCAGGAGACCCCTGCCCTGATATGGCTATTGTGGATGAAAGATCTGAAGACATTGTCATGAAGATTCAGAGGAAGGGGTAGAATTAGGGAAATAATAGAAGTTAATTTATATTTTCCTCTATCTGAGTGACTGAGGCATGTAATAAGTCAAATCACCTTCACCCACTCATACATATGCAGAGCATGTGTGCACATGCTACATAGCCCCCCCACACACACACACACACACACACGGCCTCCTTCAGTGTCTATACTCACAACCACTCACACCAAAAGAGCATAGACACAAAAAGCAATCAGTTCTCCGGGGACGGAGTCACACGTTCACTCCCCACTCTTCCCATTTGGTTGCTTTACTAGGAGCCCATCTGTTGTGACTACTTGGCAGGGATGGAGACAGCAAGTGCAGATCCCTGTACCCGCTCCTGCAAAAGGAGCTGTGTGTGCTGGCCCTGGCCCGTCACGCCCCCTCGGGGCAAGTGCGGTGGCCACCGGAAAGCAGTCCTGCTGTATAGGAAGTCCTGCAGCTAGCCTGGCTGTGAGGACATCAATTTTGGTGGTGAGGATGTTGGTTTTGGTCATGAGGACACCGGTTTTGGTTGTGAGGACGGGCACGGCTGCTGTAAATGGAAGCACCATGTCCCCTAGGTGCAGAGAGGCCGAGGTGAACATCCAGGCCCTGGGGGACAATCCCCTGGTTGTCTGCACATGTGCGCAGCTGGACAGTCAGCCCCGGCCCGTTCCTGACCCCCAGTGTCTGGCGAAGCCGCCCCGTCCTGAGCTCCAGGGGCCTGGGGAAGACCAGGAGCCTTGCCCCGGGCAGCTCGGGCTCCCGTTGTTCTCAGAACAGCAACCAGGTCAGGAGGGTGAGGCTCCTCAGTGCATGCATTCAGGAGGTGCACCCCCAGAGGTCATGCAAGTGCCAGGGACTTACATTTTATTCCCAGGGCCTCCCTCACCTGACCCTCAGCTCAGCCCCGGGCTTGCTCCGGGTTTTCAAAACCGCAGACCTTGAACCATATTTCTCACTAACATCCCAACTGCTCTGGAAGGACTGGAAGACGTAGCACGGGTGCATCACTTCCATTTATCAGGGTCCCTCCTTCCCAAAAGGCTCAGCTGCGCTCCCAGCCCTGTAACGCACATCGCAGGCAGGTCCGTCTTCCCGGAAGCTCTTAGAGCGGGCGCTGCTGGCTGGAGGGGGTGCCTTCCTCTCTCTCTGCTGCTGACTTCAGAGGCTCCTGGGGCACGACCTACACTGCACACTTGCACACTCACGGGCAGCGTGTCCTGACCTTTCCGTCATCATTCCTGTCATCTTCTGGACCAGCCCCTTCACACGCGCATCCTCAATGGGGGCAGTATCGCTGCCTCTGTGAGCTTTATGAACTTTTTCTGGTCCTACTTTATATTCTCCCCATGGCATTTGAATGCCAAAGATGCACTGTATACATTTTTATGTTGTTGGGTAGAGTTCAGCTTGGAGGACTACCAACTATTATATGAATCCCCCTCAGGGGTGATATTGCCCCCACTGAGAAGGAAAATGTTAGGGAACTAGAACAGGAAGACAGTCGCCAGACTCTTTTAACATGGGGTCGATCTCCCACAAGGGAGACAACGTAACCCTTGGTTGATTACAGGTTCAGTGGATGAGTCCAATAGTTTACGCTAACTGAATATTTAAGGAGGTTTTAGGAGAAAGAGGGGTCCTTCGCCTCTTCCTACGTTCCCCAAGTCTCACCGTCTCATGTTGGAGGGCCCCTGGAATGTCCCCCCAGCCAGATGAAGAGTCATGAGGGTTTAGTGGTCACTGGTCCACATATCTTTCTTGGTGAAGCTTGTTTATTAACCATCTGCAAGCCTTGGGGACCCATTCTCCCATTTCCTTTCTACCCAGATTTGGTGTGACCATGGCTGTGTCTGCCCACCTGAGGGACCTAAACTGTCCTTCAGGGGACCTGTCCTCAAGTCTAGATGTACGTAGAACATATTAGAAAGCTCACCTGGCCACAGTTCTGAAGCCAGGGGCTCCAATCACTCACCCGCAGTGAAACCATCCATCCGGCTCTCCCATACCTTAGTTCTCACTAATTCCTAAATTCAGAAAGGGGAAGGGGAGGTGTTATTTGTATGCCCCCTAACACTCTAACTCGTAGCTTTCTCATGGAGGCTGAGGGTTTTCAAGAGTACACATTACGAGTTATATTTCATCCACGGTCCTGGAATTCAGTGTAATATGTATGTTGCAGATAATAAGTTTTATTAAATATTTTTGGATCATTGACAGATAGTTTGATAAATCAGAGAGTACTTTGATCCATCATTCAAACTGTTTATTTTATCTTGACATGGAGACCAAGTTGCTGTGTGCTCTTGACTAAGTCATTTCTCTGGTCCTCCGTTTTTGCACGTGAGAGATGAAGAATAGGGTGCTATGTGCCCTGAAGTCCTGTCAGCCCACATCTCTAGGATGCTGTGACACCAGTGCATAGATGTGAGGTGACTGAAACATTTCAATGATGGGGTAGCTGGCAAGGAAAGCAGGACCATGGAATGCCCACGGTCCGGAACCATTGCTTTTCTTTATTTCCCAAAGATTTATTTTATTGTTTCTGACAGACACAGACAGAGACAAAGAGAAGGGGGAGGGCCCAGAGCAGTCTCCACAGCTGTATGTCATCAGCTCTCAACATGGTTTTGTTCCACACAGGTGGGCAGGGGCCATGCAGGGTGGGAACTGGGCCTTGGGCCTCCCGCATGGGAGGCACATTCCCAGGAGCCAGAGGCCGAACCAGGAGGGCAAGAACCAAACTGGGGGCCTCCCACATGGGAAGTGCACCCCAGTTCAGCATATGAGTCCACACAGGCCGGGGCCGGGATTTGATCCTCAGTCCCCAGGGCTGCAAAGCAAGCGCTCAACCTGCTAAGCCATCCTGGCTTTCCCTGAACCATTGTTTCATTGAGCTTAGTCTCAATTTCTCCAGCCCTGAATGACAGCTGCCTGACCTTTTCCTTGGAATCCTGGAGCAACTAGGTGAGGAGAACAAGGTGGGAGAGAAAAAAAGAATGAGAGAGGAGGGGTGGAGGGAGAGAGAATAAGGTGGAAAATGAGAAAGCTGGTCAGAGACCCACATAGAGTCAGTGAGAGAGAGAGAGAAAAAGTGTACACAAAAACACACAGAGTCACAGAATAAGATAAAGGAAAAGAGATTCACAGAGAATAAGAGGGAGATAAACAGAGACACCTACAGAAATAAGATGGAACATAAAAAAAAAAAAGGAACCAAATGACAGACTCAAAAAGAGAATCAGAGAGAGTCATAGAAAAGAATCAGAAAAAAAAGATTCAGAGATAAAGACAAACAAAAGGAGAAACGAATTCAGGAGGTGCGTAACAGACATGGCCAGCGAGAGATTTCCAGGGAGGAAAAGAAACAAAAAAGGAAGAGGCATTTTTATAGCCTTTCAGATGATCACCATTGCCAAGATTTTCCCCCTCTCAGGTACCTTGGCTCCCTCCTGCTTGCTCTGCTTATACGCAAAAGACCCAGTTGTTTGAGCCCGGGGGCTGTTACATGCTCTGTCGCCTTCGTTCCCAGCATGCCAGAACATGATGTTCCTCGGGAGATGTCGTGTGGGAGAGTCCCCGCAGCCAAGAATAGCAGGGACCGCCAGCCATCCTCCCGAATCCACCACAGAGCCAAGAGTGGGAGCGTGTTCACACTTCAACTTCATGAGTTTGCAACTTCAGTTTAATAGGCTCAACAGTGCTGACACCCAACAAACCCCTCCCAGACCCAGAAGCAGCTCCACTCCTGGGCTGAGCTCCTGAGAAAGTACTTGGTTCAAGCAGGAAGCTCAGAACCTAGTGCGGAGTCCACTGAGGGTCCTTTGAGGAATCCATGAGCTCTCCGAAATTTCTGCTTCTCTGGGCTGCAGGGCCCACAGTTTGGTACCTTCAGTCACTTGCCTCAGGCTATGAGCATCAGTCCACACATCACCCCACTTTTCTTTGTTTGCCTTTATAGCCCCAACCTATTTCCTGATTTTTCTCTCCCCCTTCAGGTATCCATTCTCTTGTTTAGTGGAGATTAGAGAAAAAATAACACCACCCACGACCACCCTCCGTATATTGATGTTCATTCTTGTGCATCCATGATCAGGGACCACATTAGCCTGTATGTGTGGCCACCTTTTCCCCGATGTGGCATTAGGCTATGCCCGCCATTCTACCTTGAGTGCAGGAAACATACCTAACACGGTGCCTGCCACTTGGGACATGCTCCACAAATACTTTGCATCAAGTAAGGACCTTTGACCTCCACTCCATCACTCTTTTTTTTATATATGTGGCCAACAAGTGAGCCTGTACAGGGCTTCAGCGGGCTTCCTGCAGGAGGTGGGAAGGTCTGAACTCCCCTCCTGACAGTCTGGGTGGATACACCCCAAGAGGAGTGGAATCAGCCTAGGACCACCCAGGCTGAGACGAAAAGGCTGTGGGAATGGAAATCTGGAGATAATCTCCCGGTTCTACACATTGGTATTCAAGGATTCCAATTTCAGCATTTCTAAAATACGGGTAACAAAGCCTGTCTTGCTTACCTCTCATGAGGGTCAAATGAGCTCAGCTGAGGAAAGGTTTTTGCAAATGGTAAGAGCTTAAACCCTTACCCTTGTTTTCATTGTCTGTAGTGTCATTCATTCAGAGGCCAATGAAAATGAGTTCATTGTTTCAGTTCTATGGGGAATGATGTATTTATAGAGGAGGGGAACGTTATTGGTCCTTGCCCTCAACTCTTTCTCTCGCTTTTACTCTCCCATTCTACCAGCTGCCTGATTTCTGGATGGGCAACTTTGTCTTCTGTTTCAAGCCCACCTTGTGTCCCTGGCCTAGAGGAAGGTCGAGTGTCTTCCCTTCTCATGACCTTCACGGCTCCATGGTACTTACCCTCTGATCTCATCAACATCCCTGTCTCTAGAACGTAAGTGTTTTCCGGGGGGGACTTTGACTACAAGATGGTCCTCAGTTCAAACTCATGTTCTTACGTCAAATCAACAGCCAACAAAATAACGTCTCTCTGCAGAACAGGCCATGAAGAAAGGAAATCCTAACATGCAGTGGTGCCAGATGTAAAGGGAAACACTCTGCCCCGGGGCTATTAGAGAAGTGGGAGGAGAAGGAGTTGGAGGGGCAGCTGGCTCCACAAGGAGGGACACAGCTGACGTCCTGGATCATTCTGCCATTGCACCTAACAGTGACCCCTCTAGCTCTTTGAAGCTCACACCTGGGGCTCAGAAGTCAGTCCTCTACATTCTGTGGAAACCACACCATGAGGATGAAGAGGCATCCTAAATACCCGGAAGATTCCTGAGGAGACACACCTCTGCTTCTGTTCCCTGAGCACTTTCCCGGGCTGGCCTGCTAATTACAGCCTCCCCATTCAGCCTACATCTCAGGCCACATTTTCAAGCCTTCACGGCTAATCCTCTTTTAATTGACGTGAAACGTATTCCCAGTTATTAATGGAAGGTGTCCTTTCTGGAGTCCAATTAAATGCTCTAATCACATTGTTACCACTAAAAATGGTTTTAGGTTTTTGCTGTCATTGTTTTCTAATGAGCTGTTTACTCTGCTGATAACAACAGTGTGGATGAAAGTAGAGATTCAGAAACAGCTTCAACTGTTCAAAGAGAAATAGCTTTGCTATTGATAAAAATAATAATCTCATGCACAGCAGGGGATGGTAAGAAAACCTAAATTTATTGCTACTGTGTCGAACGTGCAAATGCCACTTCCTTAAAGAGAGAAAATTAGCTTTTAAGCCTGGTTTAGCAGCCCAAATCTCCGACTATCTGCACAATATTGGATTTTTCAAGTCTTCTATGATGCCCCAGGGTGAGGTGTTTGCATGCAAATCACACGTTATATAATGCGAAAGATGTTACATAAGGAAAAAAATGGGGACTGGGTTCTCATTTTTATTTTTTCAGTCTCCTCTTTTTGGTTCTTTGACTTCAGCTAACATTTATTAAGCACATGTTGCATCATAGGTGCCATTAGGTAGTTTAAAATTTGTGACAGTGACTTCAAAGAGGTAGACATAGTCCACCTTTGTACATGAGGGGAGTTGAACTGACTCCGCCATCCCATCAGGATGCGGTCTCGCTCAACGCTCTACGTTAGAGCTCCCCAAACGTGGCCAGCATCAGAGTCCTCTAGAGGGCTTATTAAAACAGATTACAGGGAATCCGGGATGGCTCAACTGGTTGAGCACTCGTCTTGCAGCCCCGGGGTCCGAGGATCATATCCTGGCCCCTGCAGACCCATATACTGAACTGAGGTGTGCCCCGAGTTCGGTTCTCACGGGGGTGTGCCTCCCATGCAGGAACTCGGTTCCTGCCCAGCACAGCCCTGTGCCCACCTGTGGAAAGAAACTATGTAGAAAACTAATAATGTGCAACTATGGAGACTGCTCTGGGCCCTCCCCAATATCTCTGTCTCTCTCTGTCTCTCTTTCTCTGTGTGTGTGTGTGTGTGTGTGTCAAAAACAATAAAAATAAATCTTAAAAAAAACACAGATTGCAGAGTTCAGGATTCAAGGAGTCTGGGGTGGGGCCCAAGAATGTGCACTTCCAACACTTCCTCAGGTGATGCTGATGCTGCGGGTCAGGGAACCCCACTTTGTAAAGCACCCTCTTCAACCTGCTACCTCTTCCTGAGACTCATCCCCCTAGATCTGGAAGAGATTCCAAGTGGTCATTCAACTCACGTGTCTGCTTCAGCTACATAAAATATCAACCGCACCTACCGGTACTTTATAGACGCATCATTAGCAATTGTTAGGGGCAGGAGGACTGTCCTGTCCTGAGTCAACCAGGTAGTACCAGGTTACTATCATTTGTCATGAGGTTGACATGTGGCAGATAAGAACACCTTTAAAGTAAGAACTCATCTAATGAGCTAATTCCCACTCTACCCCATGCCCTGTGAGCCAAACTCCAATCGGAAGTCAGCTGGTTAGAACCAGTCCCTTAGGGGAAACAGGATCCAGGACGTCACCCATGATGGTGGCCGGAGGCCGGGGGTGGGGGCAACCAGGTCCTCATCTGCTCTCAAAGGGGCTATTTGGGGAACTTACACAGTCCCAGCGACAGACCATCCAGATGGAAGAAAAACACTTTATCTTAAACTTGCTTATAACCCTTGTAACACACAACGAACTATGATATTTTTTAGCAATTTAATAAGATAGTATCTTCCTTTTTACTTTTCAATTTAGCAAAAAAGCTTAATTGAAAGAAAAAAAAGGCTTAAATAGTCCATTATCAACATTTAAAATATGACTTTTATAACCCTATCATCACATTTCTTCATTTCTTTCAGATTAAAGGGAGCTTCCAAAGAGCGACTTGGGCCTTTCTGTCTCAGCTCTGAGAGACTCTAACCACGGTACGGGTGTGTGTGTAGCAACTGAGCTTCACAAAGTGGCCTTTGGTGTCCACAGGGCCACACTGCACGTGTGCTCAGCCCACAGCTCCCGGCCATGTCACCCGCCCTGCTGGGGAAGGAGGACCCTGGACAGTGTCTGCCAATGGCAGCAGGGAAATCTCTGTGTGCAGAACCACCAACCGGCCTCCGCTTGAAGCCCCCATCCCCCTGAACCCTGCGTCCCACCCTGCACCAGGATGGCTGACGTCACCCCCAGGCCGGAGCCTTGCCTTCCCCTTCTGGCACCTTCCACAGGGCGCTGGTGGAAGACAAAGCCCACATCCCTGCGGGCAGGACGTGGGTGGAGGCCAAGTCCTTCCTTTATTGTCCCTGATTGATGGTACCGGATTTAGTTGAAAGCATCTTCGGGTTTTTAATGAAAAGAATTAGTGTATAAAGTCACAATTGAGGGGAAAAAGGCATTATTATTTAGGATTCATGTTCATTGTTTGGGTACAATTGCAATGAAGAAGGAGACTGTTCCATCACTATAGAAACATAAGTACATTTTTCTTCACCTTTCTTTTTAAAGTCCCAGTACTCCTCCCTGTGTGCTCATTGAATTTGACCTTGGACCTTCATATGCTAGCACATCTCTAGATCTGAGAATCCAGAAAACAGGGGACAGGAAATTCTTGTCAGAGCGCACACAGCGGGGCAGGTACAGGACTGGGGTCTGCCCCCAGGGCCCTCTCATTTCAGTCTATGACTTTGATGTCACGCTACACGTCCACCCAAAGTGAGGCAGGGGACAATTATGGCGAGATGTCTGCAAAAAGCCAGGACTGGGGACAAGGCCCCCACTGTTTATAATAAGTCCCATGTTCTATATGAACATGGTCAATCTCTCTCTCCAGTGTGGGCCTCAAATGCCTATCTTTTCGTTTTCTTCCAGCTCTGATACCCACTTCAGTAAACACCATTCATTCTTCCCCATCCTTACAGACATCACAGTCAGGTGTCAAGTAAATGTCCTTTGTAAAATTCCTGCAGTTCTAAAGTACAGCCGAGTGCCTCTAATTTTGCCCCAATCTCTCTCTGTGTTGTCCTCGCTCATTCTCTTGCTCTGTCTCTTTCATTTTTCTTTCCTCCTTCCTTTTCCCCTGCACTCTTCATTCTCTGCCTGGCTCTGGATGGAGGGCCAGCATCTCCTGCTCTCACTGCCCCTCAGATGGCTGAGTGGACGAAAGTATTCGGGCAAATGCCACAGTGTGCTGGGTGACCTAGGACAAGCCAGGAACCTCTCTGGGCCACTTGTCCTAATATATCAATTGGGAAGTTTGAGCCAACTATACATCATAGTTCTGTACGTTCGTCACCTGCCCCCCTCAGATAATAGAATTGTTGATGGCACCCCTGGTCTCCTGCCCACCTTCCCCAATGTCACCTTCTCTTTTGTCTTCCGTATGCTTTGCGGGAGCTGTGCCGGCAGGCTGAGTGCCCCTACCCTACCTGGAATGGAGGATTTAGAGACGTCTTGGCCAGTGAGCAGACCAGGGAAATGGTGCCAACAGTGACTGAGGAGCAAGTTCCGCCCCAGCAGAGGCCCTTAAGGGCAGTCCTGCCGTTCTCGGATGAAGGACTGAGAGCCATGAGCAACGTGAATCTGTCCGTGACAAACCGTGTCCTGGAAAATGGATGAGCCCTGGGATGAGCTGTGCCATGAGGGCACGAAAGGACAGAGTGGCTTTGATGTGGCCCGGAGGAACATGCCGGGCCGAGCCTGCTGAAATCAGGGGCACGGCAGGCGGCCGCTGAAAGGGGAGCGCAGTTGTAGAGGGAGGCCGGGCTGTGCGGAGAGGAAAACGAGCCAGCAGCTCGGGGCCACGGCACGCTGGCAGCCGCACTCCTGCTTTCCTGTTGGATGACGCTGGGTGACCTTGTTGCCATCCTCACAGTCTTGGTAAGTTCTCTGTTCAGCCTCAACTCCGTTTGCAGTGGGAAGGTTAGGCAGCGGTTATTCGGAATCAGTGTGAGTGTGATAGGGAATGGGAAGTCTCAGATCGCCACACGAATGCTCCCGGGCCTGGGCCTTGTTCGCTCCTCAGGACTCATCTCTGTCCGGGGTAAACAGTACACGAGTATGCACGGACGCAGCCCAGCCCGTTGACAGAAGATGACAATGCTTCTGTATTTACTAACGAAGACGAAAATGCTTCTGTACTATTTACTAGCCGTGTGGGGCCTGCACTCCCAGAGGGCCCCCACTCCTTCCCTTTAACACTCCCCAGTATGGCCCCAGACCCCTTAAGCAGAACGACTGCCTGCTCTGCCGGGCACCTTAGGCACACCTAACTGTCTCAGCATCTTCTTTCAGAGAACCCACCCTGCTGCAGGTAGGTTTTATGGGATGTTAAATATTTTACATGTTGACATGCACCAAATTGTGTTTAGTTCCCAATACACCATCATGTCTCATGCTTCCAATGACAGCACTTCCTGTTTCTTCATCTTCATGCTTCGTACCATCGTTCTTCACCTGAATCAGTCTGCTTCTTTCAGAGCCTGTCTTCACAGTCAGAACAGACTAGTCCTAAGATGCCCCTGGTAGCTGTACTAGACTTCTGTTGCTGTGTAACAAACTACCACAAACTTAGTAGCTTAAAACAGGGCAAACGGACTATCTCAGAGTAGGGTTCGCTAACCCTTATGAACATGGGTTAGCGGGGTGCTCTGGTCAGAACCTCAGGAGGCTGCAAACAAGGTGTTGACAACCCACAATGAGGAATCTCCTCACACCTGTCAGAATGGTTGTCATCAATAAATCAACATACAACAAGTGCTGGCGAGGATTTAGAGAAAAGGGACTCCTCAGACAGTTGTTGGGAATATAAATTGGTGCAGCCCCTATAACACCATTTCTCCTTCTCCCAAATGCATCATCCTCTACTCCGGCTGCTTGAATGAACCTTTGTGCATCACCGCTCTGAAGTTTATCTGCATCATATTGATAACAAGATTAAAAAAGACTACAATGTAGAGAATGTTCTGAGTTTTCTTCTTCAAGGGCTTTTTCTTACAGGGATAATGAAAATGATTTATGTGACTACTTAAGTCCTGCTGCACCTATTTTCTAATTTAACAGCTATTTTTCACACCTCCCACATAAAAGACCCCCAGTTCAGTTCCTGCCCTACACAGCCCCACATCCCCCTGTGTGGAATAAAACTATATTGAAACTAATGATGTGCAACAATGGAGACTGCTCTGGGTCCTCCCTCCTCCCATCTCTTTCTGTTTCTCTCTCTCTCTCTGTCTCTCTCTGTCTCACTCAAACAATAAAATAAAATCTTAAAAAAAAAAAGTTCAGGGGGTTAGGAAAGCAAAACGAAAGTTGCCTTGAATTTCCATCATAGGCTGTTGACAATTAAGATCTGGGGCAGCAGCAGGTCCCTCCCAAAGCTGGTACTATAGGCAAGTAGCAAAGCAATGCTGACTGTAATCCCTCAGGAGACTGATTTGTATCTGAGGAGACTGACTCTAAGAACGGTTGGCCCACAGGCGTCCCTGGTATGGTGATGCACTTGACCGAAATTTCTTGCCGCTTCTCCTGGTACACCAGTACCTGACTTACGCTCTAGCCATAAGGCCCTTGCTTGATGAGTAAACCATCTTCTCTCACCCAGGCTTTCTTGCTTATGTTGATTTGATTTTCAAAGTTTTCTGCCTGGATTACTCCTGAGTATCCTTCAAAGTTCAGCTGGAGAATTTTCCCTTCTGTTACACTTCCATAGCCCTCCTAACATGCTAGTGTGTCCATCCTCTGTTTTCCAGAGCACCTTGGACTTATCCCTCTGCACACATTTTTCATTCTTTATTATTGATGTTTCCTGTCCATTCCACCAAGCTGTGAGCTTCTCCAGCCTGGGCTGTGACGTCTGTCTTCAAGCCATAGCGTTAGGATGAATGCCTGGCCCATTAGTAAATGCAGAATAAATATTTTTGTGCAAGTGAGGGAAAAAAAAGGATGAAAAGTTATGAAGGCTGAGAGTTTTGAAACATCATAAAACTTTGGATCCAGAGAAGAGATTCTAAAATCTTTCATTCTACAACTGTAAGGAGAGAGTCTGATAATCCTTAGGATTCCTTTATGATGCTATATATTTCAGATTCGAATGTAGTTCAACAAAGTTGTGATCACTGACCAAGACCTCAGTTTCTTAGGAAAACCACTTAGAAGAACTACATTGATTTGGATGCTTGTGTTGGCTAAAACCAGTTTTATTGTTTAGACATTTTCTTCTCTTTGAGTGAGCTTGTCATATTTTAAGTAGTATACAAGTAGTAATAGAATCAGAGATCTACAAAATTATAGCACCGCAGGTCACTAGAGCTGGACTCTGATAAATGAAGGAAGGGACGACCGAAGCCAAGGATGTTGCCCTAAGAGATCTAGTTCATCACTATTGTTGTGCCATTATAGACTTCGAACTTTCTAA
Organism: Craseonycteris thonglongyai; assembly: GCA_004027555.1. Classification (NCBI taxonomy): domain Eukaryota; kingdom Metazoa; phylum Chordata; class Mammalia; order Chiroptera; family Craseonycteridae; genus Craseonycteris; species Craseonycteris thonglongyai. The sequence continues at coordinate 96,275 of PVKE010001314.1, forward strand.
AGAGATGCATAAGCAACAGAGAGGGGGGGATTGCATGGATACCATGCTGTATCTAACTTCTATAAAGCTCTTTCAGCCATTTCCTCATCAAGGAGCCCATTGCTTTTGGGTCTAGCCAATCTTGCAGACTCCCCGGGAGACCTCAGTTTCATCACGGAAACAGTCAATAATATGTCCCAAAGTTCAAAACCTCAATTTTTACCCAAGGTCCCCAGAACAATTTCTTGTGACTCCCATGACTTCCATTTACTTGTGGAATCAGGGAACCAAGTGTAAGCTCTTTCTAAATTTATCCTCTCAGAAAATTTTCCTGACACATCCAGATCCAAAGCCCACATTCATCCTTCTAGTGTTAAATTGTGAAACTTGAAAAATGACTTTGTAGTTAGCCATGTTATTAGAAAGGTAGAATTGAGAAAATAATATAAAAGAGTGGAAAACCCCCAAATTCATTTCATTTTCTTTTGTTCTTTTTCCCAAGTAACCAACCTTTATATGTATGCTTGGCTGCCACTTACCTGAGAATGCATTTATGTTTCATGATGGCATATAATGGGGAAGGAGCATGGGAAAGAGGTTCTTAGAAATATTCACGAAGATAACGATGAGGCAGTATGCTTAAGTAGACTTCAGAAGTCATAACAAGTTTTCATTTTCTTTAACTCTCACAACAGCCCTGTAAGTTGGTGGGGTTAATAGGCAAGATGGTTTCTTGGAAAGAGCAAAAGTTGCAAATTACACAACGCAGCCTCCAGTTCCAACAGTGTCGTTTATTAGCTCTGTGGTCTTTATTTGGTGGCTCGATGTGTCCCAGCATCAATTTCCTTATAGCTAAGATAATGGCATCAATCTCATGCCGGCATCACTCACTCAGTAAGCATGTGGTGAGCACATAACACGTTCCAGGACCCTGTATAGATTTGGGGAGGCAATGATGAAAACACACATTTAAAAAAAAATTAAAATGAAATCATTTATATGAGACACCTAGCATATGGCAGATGCTCAACAAATGTGATGTTCCTACAACTCTATGGTGACGATATGAAGTTCAGAATAGTTATATGACTTGTGGTCACATAATGGTCACACACGTAGTAAGTGACAAAAAGCAGCACTTAAAACTAGACATATCAGCCATGATTCTAGCAGGAAACAAAACTCTCAGTTGGGATTCTGGAAGAGATTTTGTAAGGATGAAACTATTAGCAAGTGTTGGTTAGGTTAAGGGAACATTCCAAGGGAAGAATGCTGGCATACCCAGAGACAAGCATTGTGTGGAAGTCCTTAATAGCCCCCAGTCCTAAAGGGGGTGGGGGCATAAGGGGCATTGGGAAAGAGAAAGTCTACTTGTAGCTATGGAAGAACACATCTCCTGCCCAAACCACTGTGAAGCAGAGAGGAAGCCAGAAGAGTAAAGCCTTAGCAGTTCTCTCCTCCTACTTCCTGATCTCCAATGGGCCCCTCTCACCACCTTCTGAGCTAGTGGCAGAAGTAACCAGTTTTGCTAGTGGGCATTATAAATCCCACAGGATCTTTGCTCCACTAGCTCAGTGTTGGCCTCACACTAGGCAGGGTATATGAGTGTTGTGTGTGGGGGGGCGTGCACATGTGTAATTATATAATTATCCTCAGCCTCAATTCTTCATCTGTAAAAATGATAAGCATTGCAGACCCTTGGCTCACAACCAAGGAACGTTCATTCCTATTGAGATTACGTGAGGATCAAACGAGTATATATAGAGTGGGGGTTCTAAAGGCCCTATACATCAGGTGGTTCTGGATGAATTTGATTGGGATGAACTTCCCAAAACTAGAAATGCAAAAGGGGATGCAGACATGAAGCTCTGATCATGTCACTCTTCTGTTCCCACCTCCTCAGAGTGCTCTCATTAGACAAGGGCAGGGGACAAACTCCTGAAAGCCTGCCTTTTAGTGCCTTCTATCATCAGGAAAAGCTACATGATCAGTCCAAGCTCTTTCCAAATACAACAATCTTCATTGGAACCAGAACACCTGACATTTCCTCGATGTGTCTGGACTTCCTACCTTCCAGGTCTCGGCTCACTTCTCACTTTACTCCTTGAAAAGTCTTTCCTGAGATTTTTCTCCTGTAGAAAAGCTTCACATTAAGTCTTCCCAGTACCCCACTTAAAAGGCTGTAACTCTCTCCTATTTCTTCCCATTATTACTGATTTCTGTCACCATCTTAATGCTACTTATACTCTACTTGGGATTAATTTTCAAGGGAAGCTTTTCCCCTTTTGGTCCATCTACTCTTTGAGAGCAAAATTGAAATTGTATTCATTTCAGACACTTTTATTACAGTTAGCAGCAATACCCTGCACATATTGTGTGTTTAATCAATATTTCTCCATGACTAGATGAATGAATGAATGAATGAATGAATGAACGAGTTTAAAGTGAGATCTTGCATGTAAAAAGTAGTTATGTTTTGAGGTTAAAAACATTTTCAAGTCATAACTAGTTCAAAGTTTATTTAAAAAAATAGCGAATGGGGAAGCCGGGATGGCTCAGTGGGTTAAGCACTCACTTTGCAGCCCCGGGGACCGAGGATCGAATCCCAGCCCATGTGGACCCATATGCCGAACTGGGGAGTGCCCCAATTCAGTTCTCACCAGGGTGAGACCCCGGCCCAGTTCCTGCCCTGTGCAGCCCCGCGCCCACCTGTGGAATGAAACTATGTGGAAAAACTAATGATGTGCAACTATGGAGACTGTTCTGGGCCCTCCCCCTTCTCTCTGTCTCTGACTGTATCTCTCTCTCTGTCAAAAAAAAAAACCAATAAATAAATCTTTAAAAAAAAAAATAGGGGAAAGCCGGGACGGCTCAGCGGGTTGAGCGCTCACTTTGAGGCCACGAGGACCAAGGATCGAATCCCGGCTCCGGCCCAGGCAGGACCCACATGCTGAACTGGGGAGTTCCCACAGTTCGGTTCTCTAGCTGTCTCTGTCTCTGTCTCTCTCTCTATCTGTCAAAAAGTAAAATAGAAATAACTATGCACTGAAGATAAAATAATTACTCTCTATAAATATAAAAAAAAAAAAAATAGCTAAGATCTAAAACTTGCACCCAATCCAATTATAGAAAAATGAATGCAATTGAAAAGTAATAAAAGATAAAATGTGGGATTGAATTTTGATTTTAGATTGTCTAATTGCAGCCTGACCATTATGAACAATTACTGTCAGCCTTGATAAAGTGTCAATGCTAACCATCTCTAGCAATTTGAATGCAATTGCACTATGTAAATAGTATTGATTTTTTTTTTTTTTTTTTTTTTTTTTGCTATTAGAGTAAATCCTTGTAAGAAAACAGCATTCCAAGTCAATGGTTTTAATGTAAACCTAATTATTTTAATTATTCCCTGAAGCAATCCCATTATATTCTATCCATAGGCCCCAGGAGTGTAAACCAAGCATATGTACATACACATGCACACCTGAACCCAGACAAGACACAGAGACCACAGCTCCTCACCTCTCCCCCTCAGGCAGACCCCTCCCCCAATCCATCCCCACTCAAGTTGTCTCCGGGAACACTTCCTGTCATAACCAGAGTTTGGGTTCAATGTCTGTATTTGCATCGTCGTTAGATTCATGTGTATTTCTTGTTGGTTCAAGCAAGATGAGAAAATGTGATGGTGACAGACCTGGGAAGCTAGCCCTGTATTAGGAGTCCCACCTTAGGCTCACAATAGGACAGACATGTATGAGCTGATGAGCAGGGCAGCAAGAAGCCACCCCTGTGTGACAAACAAGGAAAATACGTTGGCATATGCGTTTGTGGAGAGCAGGGCAAGGACTGTCCTTTGCAGTTGTTTACTCCCAAGCCCTGTGAGAGTTTCTGTCAAGAAAACAGTGAGACTGCCTCCACTTCACCCTGGGACACAGGGACCCAGCATCAGTGCTTTGGCACCCTGGGGACGTGGGGGTGGGGAGGGGGAGTCGGATCTCTACAAGAGGCTCACAGTTTTCTGCTGCCCTGAGGTGAGAGCAGATGGCCCGTTAACCCTGTGATGCCAGCAGCTGCGGGAGGACCAGCAGCCTTTGCAGGGATGTCAGCATTCTGTTCTCAGCTATGGCAGGAGGACACCCGGCCTCCAATGCTTTCCCCACAGTGGTCACTGACAAGGGACAGCCAGAGCAGCTGAATGGAGGAAGAGCCTAGAGAGCACATGGGACACAGAAATGCTAGGGGGCACCAGAAACACAGGGGTGGGTAGAACTAGGCACGGGATGCTAAGTGCAGCACAGGGCATCTAGTCAATCATATGACCATAACTGGGTACAGTGCCGGGTGGGTACTAGACTAACTGGGAGGATGACTTCGTAAATTACTTACATGTGCAACCACTACGCTGTACACCTGACACTAATATAAAATAATACTGAATGTCAACTGTAATTAAAAAAAAAGAATACAGGGATGGGAATGAGCGTAAGAAATTATCATTACTACTCCTTTGGCATTATTTAAACAGACCAAATGATGAATCCTGAAGAAATTCTTGGGAAGCTGGGATGGCTCAGTGGGTTAAGTGCTCACTTTGCAGCCCCGGGGACCGAGGATCGAATCCCAGCCCCGGCCCGTGCGGAACCATATGCTGAACTGGGGAGTGCCCCCAGTTCAGTTCTCACCGGGGTGAGACCCCGGCCCAGTTCCTGCCCTGTGCAGCCCCACTCCCACCTGTGGAATGAAACCATGTGGAAAAACCAATGATGTGCAACTATGGAGACTGTCTGGGGCCTCCCCCTTCTCTCTGTATCTGACTCTGTATCTCTATCTCTCTCTCTCTCTCTCTCTCTCTCTCTCTCTCTCTCTCTCTCGTCAAAAACAATAAATAAATCTTAAAAAAAAAATTCTTCACTTGAGAAGCAGTTGAGGGGAAGCTGAGACGGCTCAGTAAGTTAAGTACTCACTTTGTAGACCCAGGGACCAAGGATCAAATCCCAGCCTCAGCCTGTGCGGATCCATATGCTGAGCTGGGGTGTGCTTCCCATGCGGGAGGCCCCCAGGTTGGATCTCACCCCCAAATTCGGTCCCTAGCTCAAGGGGGCGTGCCTCCCATGTGGGAGGCCCCCAGCCCAGCTCTTGCCCTTTGTGGCCTCTGCCCATCTGTGTGGAACTAAATCATATTGAGAATTGATGATATACAACTATGGAGACGGCTCTGGGCCCTCCCCCTTCTCTCTGTCTCTCTCTGCCTCTGTCTCGCTCTGTCTCTGTCAAAATCAATAAAATAAATCTTTAAAAAAGAAAAAGCAGCTGAAAGAACCACTGGCTTGCCAAAGACAAGAAGGGTACCTCTCTTTTATGACCTTAGAGTCCATGTGGAGGACAGGAGTTAGAATTTTAAGTAACCAGTGGGTGCAAGTATAAGGAAAGGCCCATCGCTTTAGCTGCAGGAAGAATTTTTACTCACCTGAGTTGACCAACAAGCAGACAGGCTGCCTGAGGAGGTAGTGAGCTCACTGTCATTGGAAGTGTGTAAGCACAGAGGCTTGCTCCCGACAGTAATGTTGAGCTCATTGTGGAGCCAGGTTCAGACTAGCTGTTGTGTGGAAGTAAAAGGCCAATTCAGCCCCTTCCAGAGAAGAGGAAGGGCTAGTCGGTTGAAGCTACAAGGAAATGGATTTTATCTCATTAGCAAGAGCATATTGCCAGCAAAGCAGGCAGCCGTACGAGGTGGTGAAATAGCTCTTTATCACCAGGCGTGTTCAAGCAGGGTTTCGCTGACTTCATAATAAGGTTGCTTTTCTCTGGATAAAATTAGAAAAATACCAGTGTGTGCATGTGCATGTGCGTGTGTGTGTGTGTGTGTAGTATTTTCTTAACAGCTAAATCTTTTCATCGACTGAACTGACGTGTAGAATTTCAGTGATGATGATGACGTAGACGCTATTAATAACAGAAAAGACTTACATAGCACTTACCATACGCCTTCCACTAGTCTAAGCACTTTAAGTGTATTAACCCATTGAGTTCTCACACAGCCCTATGGAGTAAGCATTCTTATTTATTATTCTCATTATTGCTATTATTCCCATTTTACAGATGGGTACCTGGGGCACACAGAGGTTATGGAACTTGTCCCAGGTCTCTCATAGTATTAACCAGGATCGCACCCAGCATGCCCAGCTCCCTATCCATGCTCGGAACTAACGCCCTGCAGGAGTTACAGTGGGGTTGGAGGACTCAGAGGTTATCGGGCTACTACCGCAAGGCCACAGCAACCTTGAGATACCTCCAACGATCCAGTTCACCTTGAAGCACAATTTAGAAAACCACTGAACTAAAAATCTGTAAGGTCTCTCTCTTCTGACTCCAAGTTCTATGTGGAGAAATTCACAAGGCAAAACTCAGAGGACGGGGACTCTGCTGAACAAAATGAATGTGTTCCCTTCGTCACCTGGACCACGTGCCCCAGGAGGGGCTGTTTCTTAGCAAAGAGCCGGCTCTAGCCTGGCTGCAGAGAGAACTATGCTGCCAGCAGCCTCTCTTCTTTTCAAGGGTTTCCAGTAAATGGAAACGGGTCTCATAGAAAAATCTCTCCTCACCTTTGGGTCACAGATTACCCACAAGGAACTCACTAGCAAAATAAGGAGGAAGGAAAGGAGGGAGGAAGAGAGGTAGGGAAGGAAGGAAGGGAGAAAGGAAGGGAGGAAGAAAGGAAATAAAAAGGGCACAAAGAAAGATGCAAAAACAGATACAAAGAAAGGGATATATAACATGATGCAAGCTTTTGAACGTTAAATGTCAGCTCGCTCAGCAGGTGGAGAAAAGCAGTCTTCACTTATGTAATATCCCTAACTAGAATAGTCCCCTTGTTCTACTCCCTCTTATGTCATTTGCTAAAACTGGGAAGACACATGAGCCAAGAATCTTAAGACTCCAACTCTAATCCAAAGCTGCCATGTGCTAGGCTTGAACCCAAACGCTCTAGCATATGTGCCCAGCAGCAACCGAATGCACCGTGACCTGAGACATAGAGAGAACAGAGTAGGATGCAAGAGCTGCAAGAGAGGGCTTTCAGAGACTATCGAGATAACAGCATTATTTTTCAAAGGAGGAAACTAAGCCTCAAGGAGAGTCAGGGCCAGAATTTTTGAATTCCTGGTCAGTCATCTGCCATTTTGGGGTGTGTTTCCCGCCCCACCCCCATTACTCCATATGTTATATCTTCCCAGAGCATTGCACACCCACTGTTTTCTTTAACCCTTCCCTTCTTTTTAGGCTCACACAAGAGA